>JAJOOR010044777.1:0-11341 GCA_036250505.1 Solanum acaule
AACCAAAAAGGTTTTAATCTCCAGAAACCTCAAATACAACACTGTTTCTAGCTAACGATGAAGATTTTATCTTTTTCAAATCATTTAGCCTTAATATTCCTGATGAATATTTTATACTCTTCAAGTCAGAATATTCATTCAAACAAAGTATTTAACAAATTGGTGAAGTTTCTATATTCTTCAAACCAATGCACAATCTGATTTGTTTGTGAAGTTCTTATATTCTTCAAACCAAAGAAGTAAAAAATCAGAGGATTTTAGTCTCCAAAAGTTAGACACAATCAAATTTCACATGGAGTAGAAAACTACAAAAGTTTTTTTTCCCTCTTCTAAACAGAATACATATTAATAGTAATAAATATATATTTTGAGATCATCACATAATGACCATCTATCCTAAAAATTATGAAATAAATCTCATAACTTATAAAGGATAGAAAAAAATAATAATCAAGGGAAATAAAGATAAAACCTGATTTACCCCCTTTGAATCATATTCTATTTGTCAGCAATGATTCCATGCAAGTCACTTTTCTTGCTAATTTTTTCCTTCTTTCCAGTTTCCGTCATATTCCAATTTTCCTCAGAAGACATTGAATTTCAACGAGAAACTAAACTCATGTTCAAATATTGTTAGGAGATAACATCTGTTCATTTACTTCTTCTCATAGTTATATAAAACCAAGAATATAGAAAAAAATAAATTAAAGTGCATATCTTAACCTTTATGCACAAAATAACTTTTCTTATTGAAAAGAAGACTGAATGGGTGCAATGCTTCAATGCACTTGGAAAGAAAATAAAAATAATCTTACCCATCCAAGGAAAACTTACTACAGAAAATATACTCAAACATATTAAAGTAGTACTAATTCATCCCAAAACTCTTATATCATATGATAAAATAATTCTGGTTTTCTTCTTTTTTCTTTCCAACAATAGGAACACAGAAAATAAAAGTAATTTCCTTACCACAAAAAATACCATCAATTTAAATTTCTTAAGCTTGTTATCTCCTGTATTCAGATTAGCAAACCAGAAATAATAAAAGATGAAAAGAAAGAAAACAAAGAACTATTCGACTCCACAGATTCCACTGTGTGTCCTTAAGAAATTTAATCCCCTCAAGTACCCGAAGTTGCAAATTAATTCCTCCCAAGATAAAACAGATTAACCATTAAAGAAGTAGCGGTACCTCAAACTTTAATAATTTCAACAAACTCAAAATGACAGCAATGAATCACACACACAGACACAATCGATTTTATTTTGTAAGAAATGTATGCAAGAGAAGGGAAGAATTCGATGCAGAAAAATGAGAGAAAACCTCTCTATTTATAACCAACAAAGGATAAAGGTCACAACTCTTAGGAAAGAAGACAACCTTTTAGAAAGGTCACAACACTTTGGAAAAGACACAACCTTTCAAATGGTCACAACCCTTTAGAAAGGACAGAACTTTTCATAAAGGTCACAACCCTTTGGCATAGTCACAATCCTTCAAGAGAGTCACAACCCTCCATTTCCTGTTCACACTTTGAAAACCCAACAAAAAAAAAAGGTTTGCAAAAGACCTTCAAACAGCATATCCTCCGTCATATTCTTTTTTCCATCTACATTATATTTCTAATTAAAAAAGAAATAAAGCTTTTTTTGACTGTGTTGCAGAAAATAATTTCCTTTAATTTTCGTAGCATTTTAGTTTTGCATCACAATGATTAACTACTTTTTTTTCCCTTCCATTTGACATATAACAGAAAAGAATCAAGTGGTGAGAAATATTTTCAGGTGCTTGAACCGATTTTATAAATGATCAGTCATGTATTTGGATAAAATTGTGGAAGATGATTTTATAAATAAACAATTATGTATTTGAATAAATATATTGAAGCTGATAATAAGCCGTTAGTGTGTGTTGAGAAATACATTTTCTATTAAAATAACTCAAGTATATATCACGCACTGATTTTCATTGACATCACTGCCATATGCGTATATCACGTGGTATATATCATATATAAATCACAGATTATATATACAGATATTTATGGTATACACGCACTGATATACACTGATATAGCTTATAAATATTATAGATGGAGTACTCATTTGGCTAGCTTCCCCTGAGTCAAAGATTCAAGTATCTACCCCTAATTGCAATGATGAAAAACCACAAAATTAATTACAAATCTATAAATAAACCTGCAAAAAATGTGCAGTCAGAAATCTCTCCATAAGAAACATCATTATTGTGCCTAGGAGAGATATGACTATTTGGAATTGGAAGAGACGTGAGATGTTTCTATTGCTTCTGAGTAAATACATTATACATGTGCTGAATGATCAACAAGTTGGGATGTGTAAGCTAAGAGTATCGGAGTAAAATTATCAACATGGACACAAAAGCTATGTGTTTGGTGTAGTGGTAATTCATTCCATTTGAATGAAGGAGTTTTTCTAACTTAAATTTATCTAATATTGCAAGAGATCCTTTTCTCTTTACTAATAAAACTAGCCCTAGGCACACATTGCCTAGCGGAATTGCTTAAAAAAAGAAAGAAAGAAAAAAGACTCATCTGTTAAGGTAGAGGAAAAATGATGAACTTATAACACTTATTCAGAGTGTGTACTGACTTCTTGCAATATTTGCAAAACACAAAAGGACATGCTTCGTTTCCTTAAATTAGACTCTTTGAGTAAAACTTCTCTCGGCACCAGAAGGAGCATACGAGGAAGAAGATGAAGCTGATTTAGTGGAGAAGCCTGAAAAATGTGAGTTCTCTCTCTATTTCTCGTCATGTTTTAACACGGAGTAAGATCTACTAATAGAGGTAAGGGGAGAGATCATAAGTATATTGCTCTTAAATGTGGAGTAGAAATCATTCAACCAAGTTAGGAACCAAAAGAACTTCAGTTCTTCTACAAACTTGGGCAAGGCGCCGGCCATAAGGGCATATATGACCCCTACAAAACAAACTAGGATGGTATCATATGAAAGTATTCTTATGTAACGTCGATCCTGACTTGGACGCCAATTGTCCAGCTTCATCATACTTGAATGTCTTAAGTTGTAAGGACTGTTTTTTGTTGCACACAAATTCACTAAATTAATACCATACCGCACGTGTTGAAAGGTGCAAAATGATTTTAAACTGCCACAGATAGTTAATCAGTTCGGGTTCGCGTGATATGCAATCTGGAACAAATGACGACACTTTTGAGTAATATGAGAGAACTCAAAAGGCACCATCCAACTTTTATTTTGTCCTACACTTTTGCTAAATCAATTCTGTTTTGCAACTTCTGAAAGACTTGGGATCTGAAAATTTACTAGCCTAATTAAGTAAGACTGGCACTAGGAAATCGAAAAGCCACACGAAAGCAAAAACGACCATACATATAACATAGAAATGTCGATATGGACAAAAGAAGAGGAAAATGAGGAATATGACCAAGGATATGCTCTAAAAGAGTCAAGTAACACACTTCATAGTCACAAAAAACACCTAATTTTGATACTAGCATTCAGAAACCGAAAAGCCACAAAATGAAATGGTAAAAGGGATACGAAAGTTCCCCATTTTCTGACCCTAGAAAAAGCAAGGAGACACAAAAAGGGCAGGATATGCTGATTCTCCACGGGTTTATACCGTCTTTTAAACTGAGAAGGAATGATCTATATAAGCTTGGAAGGCTCTGCTGTGATGAAACAGAAGCAGAAAAATGAGAAAAAAGAGAGTTGGTGAATAATAATATATTCTTGAATTATAAGGAAAACAGTAGTAGGGCTACTCTCTATTGGCATGCAGTGATATATTTAAGCTGACATGCCAAAGGAGAGCTGCCCTTTTACTGTCTCTGCTTAGTGTATTTCTGATGCAATACATACTGTATCCGCCACTGGTAAGTCACTATGTTCTTCTCTACCAAGAAGAAGCAGTGATAGGGATACTCTCTATTGGCATGAGGTTATTTACTCATCACATATTTCATATGAAATGCCGAAGGAGAGTTGCGCGGTTACTGTTTCTGCTTAATGTTATAACTCTGATGCAAAAGTTGTTTACATACTCTATCCACCCCTGCTGAGTTAATATGTTCTTCTCTAAAACCTGAAACTAAATTTCCATCAGGGTGGCACGATGTACTTGATGCTACTATATATTTGTTGATCACAACGTAGATTGCAAGAAGGCATATTTTGAATATTCCTAGTCTGCAATATATTCTTTTACTCCATGATAGATCCAAACTGTAAAAGACTCCTATGGTATACTAATTTTCCAGTAAAAGTTCCTGGATGGTGTTGTACTAATCCTTGATTTTTTATTTTTTTTATTTTTACAATACTGATTAACAGAGCATTGTCAGTGTTGACACAAATTACGGGGTTTTTCACATAAATCACAGATGATCGTGGATTATATATACATATATAAATGGTATACATGAGATATATGGAAATACAAATGATATACACTGATATAGCTTTATAAACACCAGATATGGAGTCATGTGGCTAGCGGCCCCTGAGTCAAAGATCCAAGTATCTACCCCTAATTGCAATGATGAACATGCATGAAAAAACACAAAATTAAGCACAAAAAATATAATTAAACCTGCAAAATGAGCCTAGTCAGAAATCTCTCCAAAAGAAATATCATTATTGAACCTAGGAGAGATGACCCCTACGTAATGAATGTTCATCTCATCCCAAATGCTTCACAGTCTAGTGAAATATGAGGCAATGTTTGATGTTCTCTGGGAAATGAAACTAATGTCATTTGATATTGAATGAACATGGTGTTGAAATTTGGTAGAATCTTTTTACTTTTTTCTTTTTAGTCTAAAAATATTTTATAGTATGTAATTTCCTTTCAAGTCTAGGGTTTACATTAATTGAAAAATATTTAGTTTTTATTTTTAGTTTAGTATCTATAAGGATTCTCCTTTAGTTTAATATATAGAAGGATTCTTCTTTAGGAAGGATTCTCCTTAATTATTTATAAATAAGGATGTACTCTTCTATTTGAATCAATGCAAGAATCAACACAAAGAGTTATCATTCATTCTCTCTTTAATTTCTCTTTCTAGTTTCTTCCATTCCATAACAGTGGTATCAGAGCCTTACATTTATCTTAATGGATCTGTGAGTTCATTGAAGAAGAACTTTCAACCACTTTTAATTCATATTTATTTTCAATCCAATTTTAACCCGTGCATTTATTTTTAACGCAGGGCTACTTTTAACCAATTTTTAATGTATACTATTTTAAACCTTATTTTCAAACCATGACAAACAATACTCTTTCTTTCAATGTCCCACAAACCTTTAATGGTGAAAATTATCAAATTTGGGCCGTTAAGATGAAGTCTTATCTTGAGGCTTATGATTTTTGGGAAGCTGTAATGGAAGACAAACCCATACAACAACTCTCTGAAAAATCGTCTGATGCTGAAATCAAACTTCACTCAGAAGAGAAAATCAAAAAATACAAAGCCAAAATTGTAATTCAAAATTTAGTTGCAGATTCAATCTTTTCTAAAATCATTACATGTGAGACAACAAAAGAAGCTTGGGAAAAACTTGAGAATGAGTACCGGGGAAGTGAACGAGGCAGACAAAATCAAATTCTAAATTTGAAAAGAGATTTTGAATCTCTTAGGATGCAAGTGGGTGAGACTATCACTAATTATTCTGACAGAATTTCTTTGATTGTCAACAGAATCAGGTTGCTTGGTGAGGATTTTAAAGATAATAGAATAGTTGAAAAGATTCTTGTAACTATTCCCGAGAGATTTGAGTCTAAAATCTCTGCTTTGGAAGAGTCTAAAGATCTCTCTACCATCTCTCTTGTGGAATTGATAAGTGCTCTTCAAACACAAGAACAAAGAAGAGCTTTCAGACAAGATAAAATTGTTGAAGTATCTTTTGTGCAAACTATCAAAAAAGAAAAGTTGATTATCCTTCTTGCAAATATTGCAAAAAGAAAACACACTTGGAAAAATTCTGTTGGTGGAGATCTGATGCATTATGTGGAAGTTGCAAACAAACAGGTCATGTTACAAAAGTGTGCAAGTTCAAAGACACTCGAGATAAATCACAAGCATTATTAGTAGAAAAAGAATGTGAGGATGAATTCTATCAATTGCCACAACAAAAGTAAGTAGAAGATATTTTTGAAGAATAATTAAGTGTTCAAACTCAAGTTAGATACACCGACTTGAGTTTGAGGGGGAATGTTGAAATTTGGTAGAATCTTTTTACTTTTTTTTTTAGTCTAAAAATATTTTATAGTATTTAATTTCCTTTCAAGTCTAGGGTTTACATTAATTGTAAAATATTTAGTTTTATTTTAGTTTAGTATCTATAAGGATTCTCCTTTAGTTTAGTATCTAGAAGGATTCTCCTTAATTATTTATAAATAAGGATGTACTCTTCTATTTGAATCAATACAAAAACTTATCATTCATTCTCTCTTTAATTTCTCTTTCTAGTTTCTTCCATTCCATAACACATGGACCTATTTGATTGCCCAAAATCTCTCACTAATGTCCAACGACGTTTCCCTATTAGTGTCATATACCCTTAAACACTAGTAGAAATGTTCCTAGATAAGGAGTTAGTGATCCAAGCAATCATTATATCGTTGAACCTTTTCCAAGTAAGGGTAATCTTCAACTTAGAATAAATGCTAAGATCAGTCACCTTGCCCGAAATAATACATCATCATGAACGCCTTAAATATCACAGTAAGTCCATTGTGAAACTTTTGAATCAGAAGTAGAATAGAGTAAACCCCTGTTGAATAAAAAATTGAACCCTATCCAGATATTTTTTTGGAAAATCAATCAAAATATAACAAAATCTAGCTTCGAGGATGTTAATAATGTTAGTGTATTTCACTTTATGCCTTAAAATGCTAGATTACACCTAGAATATATACACAAAGCTAGACACAAAAGGTCAAGATCATATCTAATCAGATCATGCCTTTTACCTACAACTCCTACAATATTTGACTATTATCCTACACACTTACCTACAATATATGACTATTTCTTACACACAATCTAATAGTTGAAATACTCTTTGACAATATCTTAACACTCCCCCTCAAGCTGGAGCATACATGTCATATGCTCCAAGCTTGCTGCAAATGTATTCAATCTGAGTTCCTCTAAGGGACTTGGTGAGAATATCTGCCAATTGGTCATTTGAACCAACAAAGTTGGTGGCAATGCATCCGAACTCAATCTTCTGCCTAATGAAATGACAATCCACCTTTATATGTTTCGTTCTTTCATGGAAAACTGGATTTGAGGCAATATGGAGGGCAACCTGATTGTCACATATAAGCTTCATCTGTTTGAATTCAACACACTTCAACTCTTGAAGAAGTTGTTTCAACCAAATAAGCTCGCATGTAGCAAGAGCCATAGCTCGATATTCTACTTCTGCACTAGATCTAGCAACGATATCTTGCTTTTTACTTTTCCAAGAGATTAAATTGCCACCAATCATGACACAATATCCGGAAGTAGAACGTTTATCTGTTGGAGAACCTGCCCAATCCACATCAGAATATCCAACGATGTCAGCGTGACCTTTGTCTTCATATAACAATCCCTGTCTTGGAGCTCTCTTGATGTATCTGAGGATGCGAATCACTGCATCCCAATGATCTTTACATGGAGCTTGGAGAAACTGACTAACCACACTTACTGCAAATGAAATATCTGGGCGTGTGATAGTGAGATAATTCAATTTACCAACCAGTCTTCGATATCTACCAAGATCATCCAATGGCTCCCTCTGTCTTGGAACGAGTTTGATGTTTGGATCCATAGGAGTGTCAATAGGTTTGCAATTTAACATGCATGTCTCCTCCAATATGTCCAAAGCGTATTTTCTTTGTGAGATAGAAATACCTGTCTTGGATTGTGCTACCTCAATTCCCAAAAAATACTTTAACTTCCCCAAATCTTTGGTTTGAAAGTGACTGAACAAATGCCGTTTTAGCTGAGATATTTCTTCCAGATCATTTCCAGTTATGACAATGTCGTCAACATAAACGACCAAATACATTTTCTTTTCTAGACTACTATGTCGATAGAAAACAGAGTGATTTGCTTTACTTTGAGACATCCCAAATTGTTGGACAACAAAGCTAAATCTGCCAAACCATGCTCTCAGAGATTGATTGAGGCCATATAAAGAACGTTTGAGACGACATACTAAATTCGACTCCCCCTGAGCAACAAATCCAGGAGGTTGCTCCATATAAACTTCCTCAGCAAGTTCGCCATGCAAAAAGGCATTCTTAATATCTAGTTGATAAAGTGGCTAATGATGCATTGCTGCCAAGGAAATAAGTAGTCGGATTGATGCAATTTTTGCAACGGGAGAGAATGTATCATCATAGTCAAGACCATAAATCTGGGTGTACCCTTTGGCAACAAGGCGAGCTTTCAGTCGATCAATTGTTCCATCCGAACCCACCTTTATTGTATAAATCCATTGACTTCCAATAGTAGGTTTCCCCTTCGGTAACTAGACCAATTCCCAAGTGTTATTGGTCTGTAAAGCATTCATCTCTTCAATCATAGCATCTCTCCACCCTGGATGTTCCAATGCTTCACTAACAGTCTTTGGTATAGGTACAATAGATAAGGTAGATACAAAGGTATAATATAATGGGGACAACCGATGATAACTTAGACAGTTATATCTCTCTGGTTGTTGATTTCGAGTAGAACGTATACCTTTGCGTATGACAATTAGTGGCGTTGTTGCATCTGATGAAGGCATGACTGGAGCAGGTGACAAAGGAGCAAAAGATGAGTCATCAAGAGTTACCAATGTATCTGGACTAAGAGTAGTACTATCATTGTTATCACTAAGAGGACGAGCACGTCAGATGTATACCTGAAGAGGAGGTTGAGTGGTTTGAGGGTTGTCTGGAAGACTGACTTGTGGTAGAGGAAGTATAGGTATTGGCAGAATTTGAGGAATTGAATTTCTGCTTGTAGTGCTTGGTGTAAAATAGGGAGATGTTTCAAAAAATGTTACATCTGCAGTGATAAAATATTTATTTATTTTTGAATCATAGAACTTGTAACCTTTTTGGTGAAGAGAATATCCTAGAAATACACACTTCATTGATTTTGGTTAGAGTTTGTCATTTCTAGTACTTTGATCATGGACAAAGCAAGTACATCCAAACACTCTCAAAGGTAGACGATAGGGATTTTGACTTGGAAAGAGAATTGAGTGTGGACTTTGATGTTGTAACACAGTGGAGGGCATTCTATTTATCAAATAACAAGCAGTGAGAACGGCATCCCCCCAAAAGCGGAGAGGAACATGATGATGTATAAGCAAAGTACGAGCAATTTCAATTAGATGTCTATTTTTACGTTCGGCTACTCCGTTTTGTTTAGGAGTATATGCACAAGAAGTCTGGTGAGTGATTCCTTGAGACGACATGAAATTGGAAAAAGGAGATGATAAGTACTCCTTGGCATTATAACTGCATAATACCTTTATTGAAACACCAAATTGATTTCTTATCTCACCACAATTTTTTTGAAAAATAGAGAATACTTCAGAACAATCTTTCATTAAAAATACCCATTTGCAACGGAAAAAATCATCAATAAAGGTAACAAAATACTGAAATCCTAAACTTGAATCAACACGACTAGGGCCCCATACATCTGAGTGAACAATGTCAAACATATATGTGTCCCTATTATTGACTCTTTTGGGAAAAGAAGTGTGACTATGTTTATCAAGTTGACAAGACTCACATTCAAAAGAAGACAAAATGGAAAGACTAGGAATTAATTTCTGAAACTTTGCAAGACTTGGGCGGCCAAGACGGTTGTGGAGAAGATCAGTTGAGGTAGTGGAAGTGAAGGCAACCGGTGGTGGTGATTTTGACATGTGATACAGTCCCTGTGACTCATATCCTATTCCAATCGTCTTCCCCGTTCTCCGGTCCTGTACAACAACAGAGTCAGCCAAAAAAGTGACACCACAATTGTGGTGTTTGGTTAATTTGCTAACAAAAATCAAATTAAATGGGCATTCAGGAGCAAATAAAACTGAGTTTAAAGTAATAGAGGGATGAAGTTGCACGTCCCCTATTCCTTTTAATGCAGCTCTTGATCCATTAGCAAGAGTAACTGCAGGGTTGCAGAATGAATAAGATTTGAGAAAAGATTCTGATTACCAGAATTATGGTTAGATGCACCGGAATCCAATATCCATGGGCATGTAGGTGAAGACCTGGTTAGATAAGCAAAGGAATTACCAGTTTGTGAGGTGCTAGATAAAGGTGACTGTTGTGTAGCCGCTTGATACTGTAAGTAATCACTATAATTTGCACTCGACAAAGTAACAGAACTGGCCAGTTGACCACATGTGTCGTTGTGGGTCTGAACCATGTGAGCCGTACTCCGATTGTTAGTACGTGGTGGTCGACCATGCAATTTCCAACAAGATTGTCGAATATTGCCTGACTTGTTGCAGTAGTTTCAATATGGTCTAGAGTTTCTATTGTTCCCCCTTTGATAGACATTTTGTTCCTGTGGATTTTCATTCTTTACAGCTAATACAGATGTTTCAAAGTTATTGGTATCGCTTGTTTTTGAACCAATCCGTAATAATCAGCTTAAAAATGTCGATTAGGGAAGGAACTGAGGAACTTGCCAGGATTTGATCCCTTACAGAACTGAGATCAGATCGAAGTCCTTTCAATGCTAAAACCATAAAGAACTTATCTCTTTGTTGCTCCTGTGTGGTGACACTTTCAGAAAGTGGCATGAGAGAATCAAATTGATCTTTCAAGGTATCTATCTGTCCTAAATAACTCGCCATATCTTGATTAGTCTGCTGAAGTTGGACTAAGTCTGAGACTGTCAATTTTCAGTTGAATGCCTCTCAAAGTGAGAGAGTCTTTCCATTATATAGAGAAAATAAAGATTACACATCCCTAAAGATCCGCCATTCCTGTCCCTCCAAATCAGCTATTCTATCACAATATTTATTCATATGATTCTACAACAAATGTATATGATCATGCTAATTTATATCACTATATAATTACATTAATATATACAATCATTTAGTTGTCTATCATGCTAACATCCCCCCTCAAATTGATGCTGGTGGATCAAGAAGCATCAATTTGCCTACTAGAAACTGATGGCGTTGCCGTGCCATGGATTTTGTAAACGCATCAGCTATTTGAAGATCACTGGACACATGTGGAAGAGTAATGACTCCTTTATCTACAGCTTCTCGTATATAATGACAATCCACTTCGATGTGTTT
>JAJOOR010044780.1:0-12175 GCA_036250505.1 Solanum acaule
CCCCCCCCCCCCCCCCCCCACGGTCTAAACCCCCACAAACCTTAAAATTAACCCCCTCTATTTAAGCATTTTTTTGTAGTGATTTATTATTGTATTTTTAAATACGTTGAGTTACTAGCAACTATTTTGAAAGCTTTCATTATAATGAATCTTTATTGTTGCTTTTATATTGAACTGAGTTGAGTACTTCTGAATGTGAGTATCTTTGAGTATCTTTGAATATCCTTGAGTTGAGTTGAGATGAGGTGAGTATGTTCTTCCTTTTTATCAGTTCAAGCTTATACTTGTGCTTTAGAGTTCTCCTTGCTTATACATTTCATGTATTGACGCCATTTGATTCAGGTAACCAGGGTCATACGTTCCGTTGATACCACTAGCAGTTCCATAGTTGCTTTGGTGAGCCTCCTTGCTTCAGAGGGTTCCACATCTATTTTCAGTATTGTTAGGAGGTCGTGGGCCTTGTCCCAACTTCCCTCATAGTTATTAGAGGCTTCATAGACAATAGTGTTTTAAGAAGTCTGTTTCATTTTCAATTGTTAATGTTCAAGACTTGAGTTGCCTCTTTTGGCCAGTTGAATGTTTTCAAATATTCTGAGTTATTTATTTTGATACTTTTGAGTTCATATATTTTTGAGTAAGTCTTCCGCTGAGTATTGAGCCAGGCCAATGGTTCGCTTGGGGACCAACAATGGTTCTCGAGTGCCTGCCACGTCGAGGGTGTAGGCTCGGTGCGTGACAAACTTGGTATCAGAGCATAGAGTTCAAGAGTCCTAGGGTGTCTATGAAGCTGTGTATGTAGAGTCTTGGTTATCGGTGTGAAGTGTGTCATATCTATAATTAGAAGGCTGCGACATTTAGGAAAAAATTCACTTATTTCATACTTTTTTCATGCGATAGAGTTTAACTCTATAAAAGTTTCTTTCTAATTTGTACTTGCGCGTATCTTTCAGATCATGCCTCCACGAAGAGTTGTTTGAGGTCATCCTGCTAGGAGAAATGTTGATCCCCAGGATAAAAGGGTCCCCAATGCACTAGAATAGCAACCCCAAGGAGAGGTCACTAATACTGAGTTTTGGGATGCCATTCAGATGTTGAGTCAAGTTGTGGCCAATCAAGCTGGTCAACAAAGAGCGGGTCAACAGGTTGTGGCTCATACATCCAGGATCCGTGAGTTCTTGAGGATGAATCCTCCAAACTTCACCGGTTCAAAGAGCTTCCAACAATCAACTAATACAATACATTTACTAAATATTTTCGTATCAACTCAATATACAACTCACCTTCATAGTAATTCAAAATTGAACGAAAAAACCATAAAATCCATGATTTAAATAATAGGATTTCAAAGTTATCACGCATTCACAAAACAAATAATAACTCTCATAAAACAGTCATAAAGTAATGAACTTATATTATCAAGGAGCAGAGTTATTTGATGCATACAACCTCTTTAACCTTGGTATAAGAGGTAAGTAATGCACCGCCTTAATAGGAACTTTCTTCCCGCTAGGAGTCCGCTTATAACGAAATTTTCCACAAAACTTACATGATTCTAGATCAATATCATCTTTATAGTATAACATGCAACTATTTTCACAACAATGAATTCTCATCGATGACAATCCTAACTTTGATACCAACCTCTTTGCCTTGTAGAAAATACCATGTATCTCTAGATTTGGGTCAACTAAAACATGCATAAGGTCAATCACAGAGTCCATTGCCCCTTGAGGAACATTCCAATCGAATTTAATACTTAATAATCTAACAACAATAGACAACTGCGAGTGGACTCCCCTCATATAATCAGAATGCACCCCATACGCATCCTGAACTATGTCATGCATTCTATAATTTTGTGCATTATAATTCATTGTACTACTACTTTCACAAGGAATATAATGTTGAAATACATCAAAACTATTATCAATTTCTTCATGACTAGTCCACACTGTGTATTTTTTTTTGAACCCATTTTGGATAGAGATGATGTAACATCTCGCAAATTGAAAGAACTAGAAAGAGTTAGAATTGGAAATAGTCATTTTAGGAAAGAATGAAAAATCTGGAAATTTGTTAAGTTATGTTAAGTTTGGGTTTTCGGTAAACTTCAAACGATCATAACTCCAAGCTCAGGATGAGTTACGTGTGCTTCCAGATACTGTAGAAAATATCTTGGAATTATCTTTCCAACGCTGCCGATTTTGTGCGATTCTGAATTTGTATGAGTAAGATATGCCCATTGGAAGTTGGGCTTTGCAAATAAGGAAACTGTAATTTGGATTTTTGAAGGGTAGTTTGATCTTTTCCTTAATCCTAGATCAAGATGAGTTAGGTGTGCTTCCAGATACCGTAGGAAAGATCTTGGAATTATATTTCCAATGCCGCTGAGTTTGTGCGATTCTGAGTTCGTATGAGTGAGATATTCCCATTGAAAGTTGGGTTGTTCAAATAAGGAAAGTGTAATCCGGATTTTTGAAGGGTAGTTTGGTCTTTTCCTTACCAAATTAATTTCTTTCATTTTTAGGAGTTTAATTGGGGTCTAAACTGAACTTGGTCAGTTTACGCTTTTGAAAACTAAGTTAGGGTTTTGAGAGAAGAGATAAGAAGAGGAGAAATGAGGAGAAGGAGCAAGAATCGTCAAGTTCTTCAAGAATCGCTTGTGGATTTCGTCAAGGGGTGATCCCTACGAGGTATGTGAGAATCTCATAACGTTGGGTTCGTTCATCCACGTGCCAAGCATGTTTATTTCAATGTGAATTCATCCAAAAAGGGTTGAAAGTTTGATGTTCTTGATATGTGTTCATGAATTTGTTTTCGTTCTTGAATTGGGTTGAGATTGAGAAGTTTTTGAGATTATTGCGTCGAATTATAAAGTTGTTTTGAGTTAGGTTCTTAGGTAAATTCACGGGGTATCTGAATCTAAAGAGAATTTGGGAAAAAGAACCGAGTTTAAGCGAATTGGGGCTGGAAAATGAAGAAGGAAAAAGTCTGACGAATCTGGTTACCAGGTCCGCATCGCGGACCTGTTTCTCAGGATGGGAAAAATTTCTCCTCGCGGAGCGGAGCGGTTACGGACCATTCTTCCTCAAAAATTATTTTCGCCACCAAATATTTAAATAGATCTCTGCATCGCAAACTAGTTTCCAGAAAGTGATTTCTTGATCGTTTCTCATGTTTAACTATCTAAAAACACTCCTAAACATCATGAGATCCTTCCTATCACAAATCACAATCATTGAATCCATAAATTCAAATTCAAGGGAAGTTAATAGTCAAGTTTAGAAGTTAAGAATCAAGTTAAGAGAAGTTCATAAAGTATTTCAAAAGTCTTTTACAAACGTTTTAACTTTGTTTTAAGACTTAAGCTTTGAGTTGAGGAAAGAGTAAGAGTAAAGATCATTTCTTCAAAGATTATACGGGAACTAAGTATTCCCAAGATCTATTTTCACATTTGAGCAAGAATGGACACACCGATTTCCAAAAGAGCTTTTAAGCTAAGTTTTGAGTAATTATCTCAAACCAAAGAAATAAGTTTTGTTTTAAAAACATATGAGCTAAGTATATTTTGGGAGTAGTATTGAGCACCGATATGGGGATGCGAGTTAATAATAACTCAAGTCTCCATAAACCATGTAGCCATCATGGGTAGTAAATGATCATCCTTTTAGATGATTCCTTAAGTGCTTTTTAGCATAGACTAGTGGATCCACTTAGTTAAGGCATTCTATATGACGACAAAGTATAGGACAGTTCTGGTAGCGCTGGTAAGACGTTGTATCATCACTTAGGCTCATAGTGATAGTTGTCGATTAGAGAAACTCCCACAGTATTACATTACTTTATTATATGAGTAAGTTGAGTTGTTATTGCATTTCTTTAAAAAACTGAGTTGCTTTCTACTTTTTTAAAAGCTTTCTATATATTGCATGTGTATTGCTGCTTTATATTGAGTTAAGTTATTCATGAGTTGAGTAAAGACAATGTAAGTGTCTCTTTCAAATTCCCTTCAAGCTTATGTTATGTTTAGTATTCCTCTCGCATACTCATACATTCAATATACTGATGTCATTTGGCCTGCATCTTTTAATGATGCAGACACAGTAACCAAGATTAACATCCAGCGCCTCGTTGATCTAGTTGAGCACTCAGAGTCAGTTGGTGAGCCTCCTTGCTTTTCGGAGGACTCCTTTTATTTTGCTTTATAGTATTTCGGTTGTTAGGATGATCGGGGGTCTTGTCCCGACATCCTTTCTTGTTTTAGAGGTTTCATAGACAGCTAGTAGTTCAATTGTCTTCACATTATTGTTTCATATGTTAAGGCTTGAGTTGCCATTTTGGCCAAGTTGAATATTTAACCTTTAAAAGTTCTAAGTTATTTTATTAAACAGTTGAGTAAAAGTGCATTTGATCATTGTAATAATTCTTAGAGTCTTCCACCGAGTAAGTAAGCCAGGCTAAGAGTTCACTTGGGGCCAGCAATGGTTCTCAAGTGCCAGCCACATCCGGGTGTAGGCTCGGGGTGTGACAAAATTGGTATCAAAATATAGAGTTCAAGAGTCCTAGGGAGTCTATGAAGCCGTGTCTGTAGAGTCCTAGTTGTCGGTGTGAAGCGCGCCACATCTATAATTAGGAGGCTGCGACACTTAGGAAATTATCTCGCTTCTTTCATACTCATTTCATGCGATAGAGTTCATCTCTATAAAGTCTTTTTCTAATTCATGCTTGCGCGTGTTTTCAGTTAACCATGCCTTCACGAAGACCTGTCAGAGGTCGTCCTACTAGGCGTAACATTGAGGAGTAAGGGGTACCCAATGCACCTGAAGTACAACCCCAAGGAGAAGTTATCAATGTTGAGTTCAGGGAAGCGATAAGAATGTTGAGTCAAGCTGTGACCAACCAAGCTGGGCAGAGAGAAAACTGGCAAAAAGGGAATGATACTTCGAGGATTCGTGAGTTCTTGAGGATGAATCCTCCAAGTTTCACAGGTTCAAGCACTAGTGAGGATCCAGAGAACTTTATTGAGGAGCTGCAAAAGGTATTTGAAGTTATGCACGTTGTTGATGCTGAGCAAGTAGAACTAGCTGCGTATCAATTGAAGAATGTTGTTAGGACTTGGTTTGACCAGTGGAACAAGGGTAGAGCTGAGGGAGCACCATCTGCAAGTTGGTCTTGTTAGGAGGAGGCCTTCTTTGGGCATTTCTTTCCCTAAGAACTGAAAGAGGCCAAGGTATGAGAGTTTCTCACCCTTAAGCAAGATTCACTAAGTGTTCATGAGTATGGGTTGAAGTTCACCCAATTATTCTGTTATGCTCCGGAGATGATTGCGGATATGAGGAGTAAAATGAGTTTATTTGTTGTTGGGTTGTCTCGTTTGTCGAGTAAGGAAGGTAAGGTTGCAATGCTAATAGGTGACATGGATATAGAAAGGTTGATGGTCTATGTGCAGCAGGTTGAGGAAGAGAAGTTGAGGGATATGGAGGAATTCAGAAATAAGAAGACTAAGACGTTAGGGAATGAGTCCGGGCAGTAAAGAAATAATGTGAACCGGTCTTCTTTCCAACAAAAGCAAAAGGGACATGCTCCACCATCTGCTAGTGCACCTGCACCCAGAAACAAAGGTGAGTACAATAGTCAAAATTCACAGCACTTCAGGGCTAGACCTACCCAATCTTAAGGTAGTGTGGCACAAAGAGGTAACTAGGCTCCTACATGTGCTAAGTGTGGTACAACCCACCCAGGTAAATGTCGCAATGGATCCATAGGTTGTTTCAAGTACAGACAAGAGGGTCACTTCATGAAAGAGTTCCCTAAGTACCGCAAATGAAATGGAAATTAGGGCAATAGAGCCCAATATTCATCAGTTGCTCCACCAGATAGGGTAGCACCTAGATGAGTTATTTCCAGTACTGGCGGAGGAGCAAACCGCCTTTATGCGATCACAATTCGTTAAGAGCAAGAGAATTCTCCAGATGTTGTCACTGGTATGATCAAAGTTTTTACTCTTAATGTTTATGCTTTGATAAACCCAGGAGCAAGTTTATATTTTGTAACCCCTTATGTTGCAATGAACTTTGATGTCCTCCCTGAGAAACTTTATGAACCCTTTCGTGTTTCTACACCTGTTGGGAAGTCTATTCTAGCTGAGCGAGTATATCGTGACTGTGTCATTTCTATCAATCAAAAGAACACCATGGCTAATTTAGTTGAGATAGACATGGTAGATTTCGATGTCATTCTTGGTATGGACTGGCTTCATCCCTGTTATGCCTCCATTGATTATAGAACTCGAGTTGTTAGGTTTCAAATTCCTAATGAGCCAGTTATAGAGTGGAGTAGTAGTTCAGCAGTGCCTAAGGGTCGCTTCATTTCGTACCTTAAGGCAAGAAAGTTAGTTTCCAAGGGGTGTGTCTATCAATTAGTTCGAGTTAATGACTCTAGTGTTGAGATACCTTCTATGGAGTCAGCTTTAGTAGTAAAAGATTTTCCAAAAGTCTTTCCTGATGATCTTCCCGGAGTCCCTCCTGAGAGAGAAATAGACTTCGGTATAGATATTCTTCCAGATACTCATCCTATATCTATTCCGTCATATAGAATGGCACCAGCATAGTTGAAAGAGCTAAAAGAACAATTAAAAGATCTCCTAGATAAGGTCTTTATTCGACCAAGTGTCTCACGTTAGGGCGCTCCGGTCTTATTTGTGAGAAAGAAATATGATTCCCTTAGGATGTGTATAAATTACCGCCAGTTGAATAAGGTTACCGTCAAGAACAAGTATCCTCTTCCGAGAATTGATGACCTTTTCGATCTGCTTCAGGGTGCTTCTTGTTTTTCGAAAATAGACCTCAGATCGGGCTACCATCAGTTGAAAGTAAGGGAGTATGATATTCCCAAGACAACCTTCAGAATTCGTTATGGTCATTATGAGTTTCTGGTCAAGTCCGTTGGTTTGACCAATGCGCCTGCAACATTCATGGACCTTATGAATAGAGTTTTCAAGCCTTATTTAGATATGTTTGTTATAGTGTTCATTGATGAAATACTAATCTATTCAAGGAATGAAGAAGATCATGCTAGTCATCTCAGAATAGTTCTCCAAACTTCAAAAGATAGAGAGTTGTATGCCAAGTTCTCTAAGTGTGAGTTTTGGCTTGAATCTGTGGCATTCTTAGGACACATTATGTCTGGAGAGGGAATTAAAGTTGATACCCAGAAAATAGAGGCAATGCATAATTGGCCTAGACCCACATCTCCAACTG
Source organism: Solanum acaule (assembly GCA_036250505.1). NCBI lineage: Eukaryota > Viridiplantae > Streptophyta > Magnoliopsida > Solanales > Solanaceae > Solanum > Solanum acaule. The sequence continues at coordinate 7,260 of JAJOOR010044780.1, forward strand.
ATATTAGGAGTTTCTTGGGTTTGGCTGGATATTATAGAAGGTTCATAGAGGGGTTCTCATCTATTTCATCCCCTTTGACCAAGTTGACTCAGAAAATAGTGAAGTTTCAATGGTCTGAAGCTTATGAGAAAAGCTTTTAGGAATTGGAAAAAAAGGGTGACTACTGCATTAGTATTGACCTTACTAGAAGACACGCAAGGCTTTGTTGTTTATTGTGATGTGTCTAGGGTTGGTTTGGGTTGTGTGTTAATGCAAAATGACAAAATTATAGCTTATCCCTCCAGACAGTTGAAAGTTCATGAGAAGAATTACCCAACACATGATCTAGAGTTGGCTGCCGTAGTTTTTCCTTTGAAAATATGGCGCCATTATCTTTATGGTGTTCATGTGGATGTGTTCACCGATCACAAGAGTATTCAGTATGTGTTTACTCAGAAAGAGTTTAATCTCAGACAAAAGAGGTGGTTAGAATTACTCAAAGATTATGACATTAGTATTCTTTATCACCCAGGTAAAGATAATGTTGTTGTAGATGCTTTAAGCAGGTTGTCTATGGGTAGTACTGCCCATGTTGAGGAAGAAAAGAGAGAGTTAGTGAAAGATGTGCATAGACTTGCACGCTTGGGAGTCCGACTAATGGATTCCATATAAGGAGGAGTAGTGATGATGATTGGGGCTGAATCATCCTTAGTGTCAGAAGTAAAAGAGAAGCAAGACCAAGATCCTAATTTGCTTGAATTGAAGGCAAATGTTCATAAGAAAAAAGTATTGGTTTTTTAACAAGTGGGAGATGGAGTATTGAGATATCAAGGTAGGTTGTGTGTACCAAGGGTGGATGAACTCCAAGAGAGAATCATGGAGGAAGCTCATAGCTCCAGATATTCCATTCATCCGGGTTCTACAAAGATGTATCATGACTTGAGAGATGTTTATTGGTGGAGTAGTATGAACAAGGGCATTGCGAAGTTTGTTGCTAAGTGTCCGAATTGCTAACAAGTTAAAGTAGAGCACTAAAGGCCCGGTGGTATGGCTCAGAATATAGAACTTCCAGAATGGAAGTGGAGATGATCAATATGGAATTCATCACAGGTTTACCAAGGTCTCGCAGGTAGCATGATTCTATTTGGGTGATTGTCGATAGAATGACAAAATCAGCCCACTTTTTGCCGGTAAGGACTACTCATACAATAGAGGATTATGCTAAGTTGTATATTCAAGAGGTAGTTAGACTACATGGGGTGCCAGTTTCGATTATTTAAGATAGAGGTGCCCAATTTACTGCACAGTTTTGGAAATTATTCCAAAAAGGTTTAGGTTCAAAGGTGAACTTAAGTACTGCCTTTCACCCTCAGACATATGGGCAAGCAGAGCGTACTATTCAGACTTTAGAAGACATGCTAAGGGCCTGTGTGATTGATTTCAAAGGTAATTGGGATGATCACTTACCCTTTATTGAATTTGCTTATAACAATAGCTACCACTCTAGCATTAAAATGACTCTTTATGAAGCTCTTTATGGGAGAAGATGCAGATCTCCTATTGGATGGTTTGAAGTTGGTGAAGCAGGGTTGATAGGACCAGATTTAGTTCATCAAGCTATGGAGAAAGTGAAAGTGATTCAAGAGAGGTTGAAAATAGCATAGAGTCGTCAGAAATCCTACACTGATGTTAGGAGAAGAGAGTTAGAGTTTGAAGTAGAGGATTGGGTATACTTGAAAGTTTCACCCATGAATGGTGTTATGAGGTTTGGTAAGAAGGGAAGCTTAGTCCCTGGTATATTGGCCCTTACAGAATATCCAAAAGGGTTGGTAATGTAGCTTATGAGTTAGAGTTACTCCAAGAGTTAGCAGCAGTTCATTCGGTATTTCATGTCTCCATGTTGAAGAAGTGCATGGGAGATCTTTCACTTATTATACCAACTGAAGATATTGGGATCAAATATAGCTTATCTTATGAGGAGATTCATGTTTAGATTCTAGATCGTCAAGTTTGCAAGTTGAGGACTAAGAAAGTAGCATCAGTCAAAGTTCTTTCGAGGAACCAGTTTGTTGAGGAAGCTACTTGGGAAGCTGAAGAAGATATGAAGAAGAGGTATCCACATCTCTTTGAGACCGGAGAAATTCCATATCAAGGTACTAATTATCTTCTTAGTACTCTTTAATTTATAAGTTGGCATGTTGTATTTGCCTTGCTTGTTGGGTGTTTGAGTTGAATGTTAGATGTTACACCCTTAACTTAGTAAGAGTAATCTCATTCGAGGACGAATGTTCTCAAGAGGGAGATATTGTAACAGCTCGCAAATTGAAAGAACTAGAAAGAGTTAGAATTGGAAATAGTCATTTTTGGAAAGAATGAAAAATCTGGAAATTTGTTAAGTTATGTAAAGTTTGGGTTTTTGGTCAACTTCAAACAACAATAACTCCTAGCTCAGAATGAGTTAGGTGTACTTCCAGATACCGTAGGAAAGATCTTGGAATTATATTTCCAACGCCGCTGAGTTTTCACGATTTCGAATTCGTATGAGTGAGATATGCCCATTGGACGTTGGGTTGTTCAAATAAGGAAAGTGTAATCCGGATTTTTGAAGGGTAGTTTGGTCTTTTCCTTACTCCTATCTCAGGAGGATTTATGTGTGCTTCTAGACATCGTAGGAAATATCTTGGAATTATCTTTCCAACGCCGCTGAGTTTGCGCGATTCCGAGTTCGGATGAGTGAGATATGCCCATTGGAAGTTGGATTGTTCAAATAAGTAAAGTATAATCCGGATTTTTGAAGGGTAGTTTGGTCTTTTCCTTACCAAATTACTTTGTTTCATTTTTAGGAGTTTAATTGGGGTCTAAAATGAACTTGGTCAATTTACGCTTTTGAAAACTAAGTTAGGGTTTTGAGATAAGAGAAAAGAAGAAGAGAAAAGAGGAGAAGGAGCAAGAATCGTTAAGTTATTCAAGAATCGCTTGTGGATTTCGTCAAGGGGTGATCCCTATGAGGTATGTGAGACTCTCATAACGTTGGGTTTGTTCACCCACGTGCCAAGCATGTTTATTTCAACGTGAATTCGTCCAAAAGGGGTTGAAAGTTTGATGTTCATGATATGTGTTCATGAATTTGTTTTCGTTTTTGAATTGGGCGGAGATTGAGAAGTTTTTGAGATTATTGCATCGAATTATGGAGTTGTTTTGAGTTAGGTTCTTAGGTGCATTTACTGGGTATCTGAATCTAAAGAGAATTTGGGAAAAAGAACCGAGTTTAGGCGAGTTGGGGCTAGAAAACGAAGAAGGAAAAAGTCGGGTGAATCTAGGTACCAGGTCCGCGCCACCTCATGTGCCAAAGTAAAACGGTTGTTCTTCCTTCTCCGCTCCTTCTTTTTCTACATATGCGGCGGCGGGTTACTAGAGAAGGGGGGACAACTCCTTTCTCCTTTGCCTTGCTCAATCTTCCTCAAGATGGGAAAATTTCTCCTCGCGTCGCGGAGCGGTCACGGACTGTTCTGCCTCAAAAATTATTTTCGCGACCAAATATTTAAATGCATCTCCACGTCGCGGACTAGTTTTCGGAAAGTGATTTCTTGATCGTTTATGATGTTTAACTATCTAAAAACACTCCTAAACATCATGAGATCCTTCCTATCACAAATCACAATCATTGAATCCATTAATTCAAATTCAAGGAAAGTTAAGAGTCAAGTCTAGAAGTTAAGAATTAAGTCAGGAGAAGTTCATAAAGTATTTCAAAAATCTTTCACAAACGTTTTAACTTTGTTTTAAGACTTAAGCTTTGAGTTGAGGAAAGAGTAAGAGTACAGTTCATTTCATCAAAGATTATACGGGAACTAAATATTCCTAGGAGTTAAAAATATTTTCACATTTGAGCAAGAAGGAAAACACCGATTTCCAAGAGGGCTATATCAAGGCAGTGAAGTTTGTATATCAGAGACGGGATGAATAAGGATAGTACGGGAATTTTCATAATATTTATTGGGTAAAATGGTATTTAACTATAGCTAATGAAGGTACGTGTCTTCTATCAGGTTAAATATGCTTTTGCAACTATGTACGTGTCAATTGCATCATAAAAATGATATAGCAGTGTTCGTCCTTGAAACCGTCATTTCTAAATAAGAAAGAATTTAAGTATAATAACAACAACAATTTGTTACTCTGATTACATAGGACTAATAAAGTCCAATAAGAAAACACAAGAATAATTATATGTCCAGTTAAGCCATCAAATGATTCTCGTACTATTAATATAAAATTCTGTTTTTCACTAGAGACTTTTATAAAAGGGCATCAACAACATTAGCAACATATAATAATGAAAAAATATGCCCAATTTCATAGAGAATAGATGCTTTCTAGCTTCTTTAAAGCCCAATTTCATAGTTATAAAGTATTTATGAGAAAAATGGGTCAGAGTCTTTGTTGCAACAATTATCTTTGTACTAAAAGTGCAAGTGTTGATAACAATACAAATGTGCAAATTAGTTATACAAATGATCTAAATGATCTTCCACACAGATGTGCAGAAATACTAAAAGATGCATCTATGGATGTCCATACTTACTGCAAGGACAAACTTTATGACATTCTCTATCAAGGAATAGTCTTTTCAGATGGCAAGACCAAGGTACTTTTACACCACAAATTATCCTTACCATTAAATAATTATATAAAAATATTACTCTTTTTATTCATATTATATATGGTATTTTTAGGGTCCAAGAGGTGTTTACTAAATCAATCTTACCTATTTAATGTGATTTCTTTATTATGTAAAACCCACTTAGGTAAATTTGTGAAAATATATAAATTAATACCTTTTTCATTGTATTTTGGATTATATATAAAAGCTAAGAATATCATATATATCGTTTGGAACGGAAGTAGTAATGAAATTTTGATTTTGAAGCATAATT
>JAJOOR010044781.1:0-12838 GCA_036250505.1 Solanum acaule
CCCCCCCCCCCCCCCCCCCCTTTGTTTACTTGTCTCAGAAATAGTTTGACTAAATGGATATAATAGTGAGTTAAGTTTAAGTTTGAACCATACTCCTCGTGGGATCGACCCCAAACCTACAAGTTGGGTTCTTTATTTGGCAACAATCGCTTATACTTCTTTAGGAAGGTGTATTTTAAGTGTATCAAATTTTTGCGTCGCTGCCGACGAATACAACTTTTAGAATAAGTTTAACTACATTATTGAACTTTCGTCAAGTATTTCCTAATTTTATGTTTCTTTTGTTTTTGTTTTCTACAAGTTTCTACTCTAGTGTATGCCAAGTACACAAAGTTGAGGCGAACCATTGACCTCCTACGATCCAGAGTTGAGCAAAACTTTGAGAAAAATGAATAATCAAGTGGTCCAAAACAATCCAATCGGAGAGAATCTAGGTAATGGAGTTGAATTACAACCTCTTAGGATTGTTAGTGTGCACGCTCAGGTTCATGGTGGTAATCTAATCGGATATGCAGAAAAGGCGCAAAATCCGCCAGCACCGAGGTTGCGTGATAACTACATGGTTGACTTCAATACAGTTGAATCAGAAGGGCACATTGTTCTTCCTTCTATACCTCCAGGGCATACATTTGTGGAAACCAACAGTCTTATGCAAATGCTTATAGCACTAAGGTTGTTTTCTACTCTAGCGTCGGAAGATCCATATGGTCATATGGGTAAATTGAGAAGTGTCTGTAAGAGTTGTGTGGAACGACCGAAGTTGTATATGGATGTCATAGGTTTGAGAGTCTTCCCTCTGTTGTTGACTGGTGATGCGCGGTGTTGTTTGCTACGCTTCCATATAATTTAATTCATACATGGGACCAATCGCATAGGGTGTTCGTGGCAAAGTATTTCCCAGTGTCTATGAAGCTAAATCAAATAGATAATTTAAATAATTTCGTAGCACTGCCCGGAGAGTCTGTGAGCAGTTCATGGGATAGGTTCACTGCGTTCATCAGAAGTGTTCCGAATCACAACATAGATGATGAGTCATTGAATGAGTATTTCTATAGAGGGTAAGATGACAATGGAAAGGTTGTGGTAGATACTATTGCTGGAGGATCATATTATGAGTGCACTTTTGAGGAGATCGCTGAAAAATTGGAGAAGATTTCCCAGAAAAATAAGGCATGGAGCACTAGAAAAATCTAATACTAGAAGAATCACGTTCGATGTTCAAGCGGCACCAGATCAATCCAATGTTGACATTCTTGAGGAGATGGCTCAAATGAGGACAAAACTGGGATTGGTATTGAATCATGTGAGTGGAAATGCAGAAAAGGTGAATGCGGTAAACTACCTAACTAGAACTCCACCACTTCCAGTTGAGGAATACTGAGAGGCTGGGGGTAGGATGTCACACATTGAGGATATGATGCAAAAGATAATGAACAGGTTTGATGCAACTAATGAGAATATGAAAGAGATGCGAAATCCCTTTTCTGGAGTCGGTCAAAAATATAATGCCCTTGCAATGCCGATCAAGCAAATTGAGCAACAATTTAGTCAGTTCCCCACTACTGTGAACCCACGTCAGTGTGGCACACATCCTAGCAGCAACATCTAGAATCTGAAGAATGATGGGCATTGTATGGAGTCACTACTCGAGGAGGTTAACATACCATTAATCCTCCTATGCCGTCTGCGGTTGAAATTGTGGTAGAAAATGTTGCAGATGAGATTGAGGTTACTGGAGAGTCGAAAAATTCAATAGAGAAGGAAGCAGAGGTGACCCAAAAAGTTGTTCCCATGCCTAGACCTCCACCACCATTTCCACAGAGATTGGTGAAGAAGACCGAAGAAGGAAAATACCCCAAGTTCATAACTATTTTGAAACAACTTTCCATCAATGTTCTGTTGATAGAAGCTTTTGAGCAAATGCTTGGGTATTCAAACTATATGAAATATTTGGTGACCAAGAAGAGGGCCATCAGTTTAGAGAATGATGAGAGGTTTCGACATTGCAGTACTATTGCAACTAGGTCACTTGTCCAAAAGAAAGAGGATCCAAAAGCTTTAACTATTCCTTGTACCATCGGGATTTTGCACTTTGCGTAAGCTTTGTGTGATTTGGGTGCTAGCATTAACTTGATGATGTTGTCCATTTATTAGAAGCTGTGTTTAGGGGCTCCGAAATGATTGTGATGCGTCTACTCATGGCCAATAGAACTGTGAAGAAGCCCATTGGTGTCCTCCAAGATGTCCTTGTGAAAATGGAGTTGTTTATTTTTCTGGCAGATTTTGTGATTCTTGATTGTGAGGTTGATTTTGAAGTTCCCATCATCTAAGGGAGACCATTCCTTGTTACTGGGCGTGCTTTACTCGATATGGAGAAGGGTCAAATGAAGTTCTGACTGAATAATGAGGGGGTAACTTTTAATATTTGTAGGTCTATGAAGCAGGAAAGCGATCTCAAGTCGGTATAAGTGGTGAATTATATTGTGGAGTGAGGTTCTGAAGTGCTTATCGAAGAGAGGTTGGGTGTTGATGCACTAATAATGGTAATGATGAATTTTGATGGTGATGGTATTGAAGACTATGATGAATTAGTTTTCGTACTTGATAGGTTCGAATTCCGTTCCAAACCAAAAAGATTGAAGTTGGATATGAAAAATTGTGACTCTCCACCTGCAAAATCGTCTATGGAAGAGCCTCCAAAATTGGAGTTTAAGGCTCAACCATCTCATTTGAGGTATGTATTCTTGGGGAAATATGGCACTTTACCGGTAATGATTTCTCTTGATTTGAGTGGGGAACAACTAGAGGCTTTAGTTTTTGTGTTGAAGAGGTTTAAACGGGCTATTTGATGGACTAATGCAGACATTATTAGGATTCCTCCTCACATTTGTTCTCATAAAATCCAACTCATGCCGGAGAACAAGCCAAGTATTGAGCACCAAAGGAGACTTAATCCACCTATGCAAGAGGTAGTAAAAAAGGAAATAACCAAATGGTTGGATGTTGGATTCATATACCCCATTGCATATAGTAGTTTGGTTTGTCGTGTTCAGTGTATACCTAAGAAAGGTGGGATTAGTGTGGTTCCTAATGTGAAAAATGAGTTGGTCCCAATGAGGTAAGTGACTGGATGGAGAGTATGCATGGACTACCGCAAGCTAAATGCTTGGACAAAAAACATCATTTCTCGATGGCGTTCATGCACCAGATGCTGGATCGTCTTGCTGGTAATGGTTGATATTGCTTTCTAGATGGGTATTCGAGTTACAATCAAATCTCTATGGCTTCGAAAGATCAAGATTAAACCACCTTTACTTATCCATATGGAACTTTCACCGTCAAAATGATGCCATTTGGGTTGTGTAATGCTCCAGCGACTTTCAGGAGGTGTAGGATATCGATATTTTAATATATGGTGGAGGAAACAATTGAGGTATTTATGGAGGATTTTTACATGGTAGGTAACTTATTTGATGGATGTCTGATGCATTTGGCCGAGGTAATGAAACAATGTGAAGAGTGCAATCTTGTGCTCAATTGGGAAAAGTGCTACTTCATGGTGAAAGACGGTATAGTTTTGGTTCATCGAATATCTGAGAAAAGTATTGAGGTTGATAGAGCCAAAGTTGAGGTAATAGAAAAACTTCCACCACGTATCTCTGTTAAAGGTGTTAGAAGTTTTCTTGGGCATGCAAGTTTTTACCGAAGGTTTATCAAACATTTTTCTAAAATTGCACACCCATTGTGCAAACTACTCAAAAAGGAGTGTAAGTTTGATTTTATGATGCTTGTCTAAGAGAATTTGGAGAGTTGAAAGCAAGGTTAGTATTAACACTTATCATTATTTCACTGGATTGGGGGCAACCGTTTGAAGTGATGTGTGATGTGAGTGGGGTGGCGCTTGGTGTGGTATTGGGACAGAGGCGAGAGGAGATTCTTCATCCGATTTACTGTGCCAGAGAAACTCTGATTGTGGATCAAAAGAATTGTACTGTGACTGAACAGGAACTCTTTGTTCTGTTTTTCGCATTCGAGAAATTTTCATCCTACTAGCTTGGTACTAAGGTCACAGTGCATACTGACCATTATGCATTGAGGTATCTGATGGCTAAAAAGATGCAAAATTGAGGTTGATTAGATGGGTATTGTTGCTGCAAGAGTTTGATTTAAAGGTGAAGGATAGAAAGGGAACAGAAAACCAGGTTGCCGACAATTAGTCGAAATTAGAGGAGGAAGCTATCCTCAAGTTAGGAGGGGCCTGAGATTAATGATGCATTCCCAGATGACCAAGTATTGGCTGGTTCTTATAATCTTATCCCTTGGTACATAGATTTTGCTAACTACATGACAAGTGATTTGGTTCCATCGGATTTGTCATTTCACCAAAGGAATTTTTTTATATATGATATGAAGAAGTTCTTTTGGGATGAGTCATACTTTTTTCGAATTTGTGCTGATGGGATTATTCATTGTTGTGTTCCCGAGATTGAGATGATGAGTTTACTAGAGGCGTGTCATTTATCGCCTGTTGGTGGGAACCATAGTGGCATTCAGACTGCTCACAAAATTTTGCAGTGTGGGTATTACTGGCCTACTATCCACCAAGATGCTCATGATTTCGCCAAGTGTTGTGACCATTGCCAAAGAGAAGGAAGAATATCAAAGAAGCAAGAGCTACCTATGAATCCGATATCGGTGATTGAATTATTTGATGTTTGGGGCCTTGACTTCATGGGTCCATTTGTGTGTTCACATGGGAAGAAGTATATCCTTGTGGCGGTTGACTATGTATCGAAATGGCTGGAAGCAATTGCGCTTTCAAAACAATGAGGGAAAGAGTGTCACCGTATTCCTGAAAAATAGTATATTCTCCAGATTTGGTACACCTAAGGCTATTATAAGCAATGAAGGTTCTGACTTTTGTAACAAGTTGTTCAAGGCGTTGCTAGAAAAATATAGGGTTCGTCAAAATGTTTCCACTCCTTATCATCCGCAGTTCAGTTGGCAAGTTGAGGTTTCAAATAGAGAGATAAAGCAAATCCTTGCAAAGACTGTGAACACCAGCATAATTGATTGGTCAAGATGGCTTGACGATGCTCTATGGGCCTATCGCACATAGGTATGTCCCCCTACCAACTTGTATATGGGAAGTCATGCCATTTGCCTGTAGAGCTAGAGCATAAAGCAATGTTGGCATTGAAGAAGTTGGATTTTGAGTGGGGCACCTTATCGAGTCAATGACTGAATGACATGAATGAGCTTGATGTGTTTCGCCTAAAAGCATATGAAAGTTCACCCTTCTACAAGGAGAAGATGAAGAAGTATCCTGATCAAAAGATTGAAAAGCGTGATTTTTTTGTGGGTGATTTGGTGCTTTTATTCAACTCAAGGCTATGTTTGTTTCTTGGCAAGTTCAAGTCCAAGTGGACCGGACCATTGATGAGTCCACAAATTGGACTCATTTAGGGCTTTATTTTGATCCTTGAATGCTAATTTTGTCTAAATATCTGATGAAAACACTTAAGTTTCAGGTATTTGAAGTTTTAGTGAAAGCATGGATACTGAGGCACAAAAAGGAACAAAGAGGCTAAAAAGAATGAAGAAGCTGAAGCCTGAGCATCGCCAAGCACACTTGGCGATTCGCCGAAGGGATTCACTCCACCCTTTGTTCTAGTACGCGAAGCCTTGAAGGAGAACGATAAAAAAGGCGATAAAAAGAGCAGTCGGCGCTTCGCCGAATATTTCCGCGAAGCAGTACTATACCGCCCAATGGTCCAGAACGTGAAGATGCTGAAGGCAAGCATGAAACGGCGATAAAACAAAAGAAGGGCGAGTCGCGGAGTCATTCGACGACATCGACTAACTTTGCCGAAAGATCCGCCAGCACTATTTTCTAAAGTCTATAAATACTAAACTTGTTATTAATTTTAGGGGAGTCGAACCATTATTATGATTTTTCAGAATAGAATAGTACTTTTTGAGATATTTTTCTCTCAAGTTTGGAGAGGGTTTTGTGGGAGACTTGAAGAGAGAAAGATTTCATCTTCCCCAAGTTGGAAGTGGGTCTTCTCCATTCGTCTTCCTTTGCTTAAATCAAGGTTTAATTTCTTATACCCATTTGATTTTAGTATCATTTTGGGTGTATTCTGTTATTTCTTGATGTGTGGCTAAAAACCCCAATTCTTGGGGTGTGATTTAGCAAATATGTGTTGATATTGTTGTTGGGCCTTGCTTGCTGATAGGTTAAATGTATTTTAATGGTGATTTCACCTAGTGGTTGTGCTTTAATTTAATGGGTTTGTAGTTGTAAATACAAAACCACCCATGTGTTTTCGGCTTTCCCGAGATGGAGGTCGTGAAACAAAGATCACTAGACTGATGGCCTAAGGAGTGGGTCGACATGAGGTTCAACCCAAGAGGGTGAACCCTAGTCCCATATCCTAACACCCAGCTCGAGAGAGTGAGTGGGGTAAGGCGTAGGCTGGTCTTCATGCGGCTAGTGGGTGTCCCAGAGGAATCCATTTGAAACAGGGTAAGTTGCGCGATAAGGAACTTATTTCCATCTAAAGCTTAGTCTAGTCACTATTATCTTGCAAATTTCCTATCGAAAGCATTCACCCAACGATTTATCTCAACTAGTATTGAGATCACACCCCAAGAACTTTCCCCCATACTTGATTTTCTTGTTATTTTTGTTGTTTTTACTACTTGTGACAACATCCCCAAATCGATATTTGACCCTTTTGTATCACACCCTTTAATTTACTATGTTTTTACTTGTTAATGTATTTAGCTATGACTAGTAAGAACTTAATTTTATTTTTCTATTAATTCTCAAAACCACTCCCTTGGGACACGACCCAAACCTTTAGTTGGGCTACCATATTATGGACGATCGTAGACACTCGTACCGTAGGTTTGTGTCGTTGGTCACGATAAGCATCAAAATGGCGCCACTGTCGGGGAGTGGTGTTAATTGGGAATTTTTAGTTAAGTAGAATTCTTGGTTTTTCTTAGTTTTAGCTTTACTAATCTTATTTGTAGTTTTGTTTTGCTTCTGTGAAGACCAACACAGAGAAATAAAAATGGATGGGCACTATGGATATCACACAGATCACCCTCTTCTGAAGCTATTGAGCCTCAGGGATAACCTACAAATGTTCAAACATGCAGAGGAGGAGACAATTTTGGAATTGTGGCACAGATTCTAAGAAATTTCGCAAACATGCCCATCCCATAGAATGACGGATACGACACTATTGGATTGGTCCTATCGGGGTCTCGAACCCGAAAATAGAAGCATAGCTAAGAACCTTTTTGAAGGCAGAATGCTAAACCAACCCTATGAAGTCGTTGCAACACTACTTGATGAAATGGTTGAAAACTACAAAGAAGCCCAAAAGAAATATGAATGGGATAAATTGGTGGCGCAAGTAGATGTTCTATCCAAACGGGTGATGGGATTGGAAGAGCAAGCTAGGGAGAAGGAAAAGAACTTCTCCTTTTGAGAGTTCAAACAAGGAAAGAGGCATGAGGGTATGCCAAGTAACGATACGACCTCACTCATCCAAAAAAACTTGATGAGCATGATAAGAAACTGAATGACATGAAGGACAACAATGATATGCTAAACGAAGTAACTACTTCGAACTCCATGACCATACAGGTGCAAGATGCTCAAATCACCCATTTGCTGACGAGTCACTATCCTCCGTTCGCCGAAGACTCACCTAATTACACCATGGGTGATTTCGAGGACGAAGAGTAGTCTTTGGCTTACGTCGTGCCACGACGTTAACTAAGGCACTGTTTGGGAGGCAACCCAAAACCCTTTGTTATCTTCTATTTTGCGTATTGATTAAATAATAGTGTGCTAGTTTTACAGACTAAAGTGTGGAAGGTGATCAAAAGGTGCAAAATGGCGAGCAATAGTTCCAGTTGGCGAATCGCTGAAGAAGCCGGCGATCAATTCTATTCCGCCGTTTGACTCAACATATCTTCAAAATTAGGAGTCTGTAAAACTCTGCGAGTGTTGGAAATTATTGGCGAATCGCCGATCATTTCGGCAACCACGATGGAATCCGCCGTTGGGACCCTTATATAGCAGAGGTTCTGTAAACTTCAGCGGATAAACCCACAGTCGGCGTTCCGCCGAATGAGTTACCCAATTTGATTAACGACGCCAAGTGGACAGTTTTTGCAAGCCAAAGCATTAATGTCAAGACAGATGGAGCGACTACTTCGCCAGGATCCCCTCTTTACCTCCCTCTTTGTCTTTCATTATTTTGCCTCTCAAATTCTATTTTAATTGCATTTGAGGACAAATTACTTTTTATTCGCAGTGGGGTGAGGCACACCTTGTTTGCTTGCTATGGATATTCATGTTTTGAATACATTTCGGTTGTCTGTTTATAATTGTGTTAATTATTGCTTTTTGTCGATGTTTGAGCTCGTGGCTCCATTTACTTTTAATTGAAAAATGATTTTGACCCTTCCAAAAAATTATTATTATTTTTCAAATATTTTTGCCACCGCTTATGTTGAAAGTGGCTATTCTTTTGCAAGAATTTAAGTCTCGGTTTCGATCAATACCGATGACTTTAATAGTGCATACAATTAAACGAACATGAATGTACAGCTACAATGAGGCCAAATGAAGTTGCATAGACTATATGTGAACACTATGCATCTCATTGTGATTAGCCATTTATTGAATTGATTCTCTTGTAATGATCGTTGCAGACTAGAAAAAGTGTGTAGTTTTGTTTGAATTAAGTGTCGATGCCTTGTGTAACTAGCTTACATTGAACCATGCATGAATAAACCTAGAATTTTCCGTGTTGGTCTGATTGATTTAGAAAGGTTTGCTCTTGAAATAATCTTATGCAACTTTAAAGAGTGTGAACCAAATTTGACATATACCTCTATTGTGGCCTTCATGTGAGTGTGTGAAACTCTTTTGAATACCCTTCGAGCCTTACCTTTCTTTGGAAGAACCTTGATGAACCTTAGACCTTACTTGACCCACTACCTACAATCCTCTTGAGTTTTGGTTTAGCAAATATCCAACGTAGGCCAAAAGCCTAAGTTGGGGGTGTGGTGAAGAGGAAAAGGAGAAGTTAAGAAGTGCAAGAAAAGTCCCCCCTAACCCATGGTATTGAATAAAAGTGGAAACCCCTTCAATTCAATTAAAAAAAAACTAAAAGTGGAATAAAGTACGAAGAAAATCGGGTTTACAAGCAATCCTTGAAGGTAAATAAAAAGGTGACTTAGAAGCACTAGAAAAAGAATTGATAAAGGAAACGAAGGGAATGCCTTGACAATACCACTGCTCACGAGGAAAAGGCCACTGAGCTTAAATGACCATACATTTGCACTCAGCCCCATTACAAGCCTTAGAAAGGCCTTTTTGATCTTGAGTAAGCCGAATTGAAAGTTGATTGGAAAATAAGGGCAAACTTATGGGAGAAAACATGCATTGTGTTCCTCTTTTTGAGTGTGAGCATTGCATCTGATTCCTGATCTTAAATTGATTAACCTATAGGTGTGAATATGGAATCATTCTTTATGTGAGGACATTTAGATACTTTTTGTTGAGCTTGGACTTGCACAAGTAGCAAGTATTGTGAGCATGAGAATCTTTGGTAATGGTGTGTTACAACCTAAATCTTTGAGTACACAATTGACCCTTGCACAAGTAAATTGAGTCTTGTTATGTGCATTCATGATTGACTCTTGTGTAGCACTGTTTGAGACACCCCTTTTGAACGGCTGAACTTGAGTTTACTTGAGGACAAACAAAAGTTTAAGTTGGGGGTGTTGATGAGTCCAATTATTTTGATAAGAATAGTGCACTCGAATGCTTATTTTGTCTAAATATCTGATGAAAACTCTTAAGTTTTAGGTATTTGAAGTTTTAGTGAAAGCATGGACACTTAGGCGCAAAAAGGAACCAAAAGGCTGAAAAGAACGAAGAAGATGAAGCCTGAGCATCGCCAAGCACACTTGGCAATTCGCTGAAGGGATTCACTCCGTCCTTTATTCCAGTACGTGAAGCCCTAAATGAGAAGGATTAAAAAAGCGATAAAAGGAGCAGTTGGCGTTTCACCGAATATTTCTGCGAAGCAGTACAATACCACCCAATGGTCCAGAACGTGAAGATGCTAAAGGCAAGCATGAAACGGCGATGAAATAGAAGAAGGGCGAGTCGTCGAGTCATTCGGCGACATTGACTAACTTCACCGAAAGATCCACAAGCGCTATTTTCTGAAGTCTATAAATACTACTTGTTATTAATTTTAGGGGAGTCAAACCATTATTATTATTTTTTAGAATAGAATAGTACTTTTTGAGATACTTTTCTCTCAAGTTACGAGAGGGTTTTGTGGGAAACTTGAAGAGAGAAGGATTTCATCTTCCCCAAGTTGGGAGTGGGTCTTCTCTATTCTTATTCCTTTACTTAAATCAAGGTTTAATTTCTTATACTCATTTGATTTTAGTATCATTTTAGGTGTATTTTGTTATTTCTTGATGTGTGGCTAAAAACCCCCATTCTTAGGGTGTGATTTAACAAATATTTGTTGATATTGTTGTTGGGTCTTGCTTGCTGATAGGTTAGATGTATTTTAATGGTGATTTCACCTAGTGGCTGTGGTTTAATTTAATGGGTTTGTAGTTGTAAATACAAAACCACCCATGTGTTTTCGGCTTGCCCGAAAGGGAGGTCGCGAAACCAAGACCATTAGACTGATGGCCTAAGAAGTGGTAATTATTATTGTAGGCGAACTCTATAAGAGAAAGGTGATCAGCCCAACTACCCTTGAAATCGATCATGCAAGCTCTCAACATGTCCTCTAAGGTCTGAATGGTACGCTCTGCGTGATCATCCATAAGTGGATGAAATGTTGTTGTAAGATTAACCTGAGTACCAAGACCTTTCTAAAATGACTTCCAGAAATGAGAGGTAAACTGAGGACCTGAATCTAAAATGATAGAAAAAGGAACCTATGAAACCTTACCATCTCATTAATGTAAAGCTTGGCATAGTCCTTGGCCGAATCTGTAGTCTTAATACCCAAAAGCGCACACACTTAGTAACTCTATCAACTATCACCCAAATGGAATCATGCTGTCTGCAAGTACGAGGTAAACCTGTAATGAAGTCCATTTTGATCACTTCCACTTTCAAGTATGAATGTCAATTACTTGAGTCATACCTCCTAGTTTATGATGTTTTACCTTCACTTGCTGGCAATTAGGGCACCTAGCCACAATATCCGCTATATCCCTTTTCATACCATTCCACCAAAAGACATCCCGTAGATCATGGTACATCTTAGTGGCACCTGGATGAATAGAATACCTGGAGTTATGGGCTTCTGCAAGAATCTTCTGTCTCAACACACCCACCTTAGGAACACATAATCGACCTTGATAACGAAGCACACCATCTCCCCCTTAGGATAAAACCTCAACTCTCTGCTGATGGACGACACCCTTTAGTTGAAGCAGTATGGGATCACTGTCTTGCTTCTCCTTAACCTTCGCTACTAATGAAGATTCTACCCTATTCTGAACTATTACACAACCATCTAATATGCTCATGAGGTGAACTCCCAAGCGAGCAAGCCTATGAGCATCCTTTGCTAGCTCTTTTTTTTTTCCTCAACATGTGCTACACTACCCATAGATAATCTACTAAGAGCATATTCTACTACATTGGCCTTACAAGGATGGTAATGAATACTCATATCATAATCCTTGAGGAATTCAAGCCATCTCATCTGGCGAAGATTCAACTCTTTCTGGGTGAACACACACTGAAGGCTCTTATGGCCTGTGAACACCATACAAGTAATGTCTCCAAATATTAAGTGCAAATACCACTCCTACAAGCACAGGGTCATAAGTCGGATAATTCTTCTCATTCACCTTAACTTGTGTAGAAGCATAAGCTATAACCTTACATCGCTGCATCAAAACACAAGATAGGCCGACTCTGGAGGCATCACAATAAATAACATAACTGTCTCATCCCTTTGGTAGAGTCAAAACAGGAGCTGTAGTCAACCTAGTTTTTAATTCTACAATGTTTTTCTAACAATCATCTGACCACTGAAACTTGACCTTTTTTCTAGTCAACTTAGTCAATGGATAGGCTATGGATGAAAATCCTTCCACGAACCTTCTGTAATAACCAGCCAACCCCTTGAAAGTTCTGATATCTATAGGTCTGGTCCATTGTTTCACTGCTTCTATTTTCTGAGAATCAACTCAGATCCCTTCGCTAGATACAATATGCCCAAGACAAGCAACGAAATGCAAAAACAACTCTCATTTTCTAAACATAGCAAACAACTGGCGATCTTTGAGAGTTTACAAGTCAACCCAATGCTTCACATGTTCTTTCTTGTTCTAGAGTAAATGAGCATATCATCAATAATGACGATAACGAACAAGTCTGAATACTGGTTGAACACTCTGTTCATCAAATCCATGAAAGCTGTGGGAGCATTGGTTAGGACAAATGACATAAATACAAATTCATATTGACCATACCGAGTTTTGAAGGCTATTTTTGGGATGCCACTATCTCTAACTCTGCGTTGATGATAACTGGATCTGAGGTCTAACTTTGAGAAATGACTAGCACCCTGAAGTGGGTCAAACAAGTCATCAATCACAGGATATGATACTTATTCTTGATTGTGACCTTGTTCAACTGCCTAGAGTCAATGCATATTCTGAGAGAACCATCTTTCTTTTTCACAAACAACACTGGTGCACCCCATGGGGAAATACTAGGTCTGATGAAGCCCTTATCTAGAAGGTCTTTCAA
>JAJOOR010044782.1:0-13804 GCA_036250505.1 Solanum acaule
TATATATATATATATATATATATATATATATATATATATATATAAAAATCTTGTTCGCCTCTCTCCTCCCTCTCCCAATCTAGCTCACCTCTCTTCTACCTCTAACATGTAGCTATGAATCGTAATTAATAAACTATTGCTATGAAACCTAATTAAGTTATTTTTAATGGCAATTTTGTGAATTTCTTCTTTTCTAAATAACTAATTCCTTCGTCTCATATTAGTTGGTGATCTTATTAAAAATATTTATTCCATATTGGTTGATCACCTTACTAAATTAAGAAAACATTAATTAAAATTTTGATATATTACCCTTACAATTAATTCATTTTGAACGTTTTCACATTTGTTTGTAAAATTCTCAAAAAAGTTTTTGAAGGAGGAATTAGTAAAATTATCTTCTTATTTATGACTTTTTAATATGTCTGTAAAAAGAATAATCACTAATAATATTAACTGTGTTCAATTTTATTAAAAGTAGTACACTACAACTCACTTTCAATTTTACCTTTTTTATTGAACTAAAATTCATTCAATAAATGTTATATTTTTTAGAATAACTTTATAATAGTGTATTATATTTTTGTTATAAACTTTTATTTCTTTGATAAGATTGTATAGAGAATTGATTTTGATAGTTTTCACAACTTACATAGATTTTATATTTATGAGCAAAAAAGATAACTTAAAATTCAAATGGCAAGATCAAATAAAAATCCAACATTATTTTCATTTCATATGATTTATATCATAATTTTACGTTATTATTTTATCTCAAATGTTCAAACGGCTCTTATTATATTGGAGGATGTTTCATGTGTTGTAAAATATAGGGAACAGCTGGCCTTGAATAGTTGGGTGAAGTTGTTGTGGGATAGAATTGAGAGCTATATATCACTTCATTTTGGATGAAGAGCTCCATGGATGGATTCTATCCATGGATGAAGAGCTACCATACCTTTGCTTTGAACTCTAATGAATTTGAGAAAAAAACCTTGATCCTTCAACCCTAGCTTCAACTTCCTTCTTCTTCTTCTTCTTGGAACTTTCTAGAGAGAGAATTTTTGTAGAAGATGAACTTTTGGGATTTGATTTGGATCTTGGGATTTAATGAGGTGAATGGGCTGGTTTATGACTTAAAAAGGCTTATATAGGTGTATTAAAACAGTACAAAATGACCTCACTTAATACTAACTTAAAACGAAATTACCTAAAATAACTCTTGTTTTAGGTGGGCTGCCCAGGGGCCAAGCCCCTCATCATGAGCCGTCAAGGGGACCACTGCCCGTGAAGGTGCCTGTGGTCCCTTGACCAGTAGCTAGGCTACCTTGACACAAGCCCCACAAGGTGAAGGCAACCCCACGAGCCTTCCCACGAGTTGTGGTCTTCACCACGGACCATGAAGTGGCTCGTGAAGGGAAACCAACCTTGGGGCAGCTTTTGTGGGCTCACTGCCTCACCACCACGGGTTGTGAAGACCCTCGTGGTCATGGTGGGAAGTGCCTTGGCCAATTTTGGGCAGCCTTGGCCCCTTGCCTTGGCTTTTGCCCACTTTCCTTGGTTCTTGCCCTTCTTCCTTGATGTTAACCTTCACGTTTAGCTCTAGTTAGCCTACTAAGTTTCCGGGGTGTTACATTATCTCCCCCTTGGGAATATTCATTCTCGAATGACGATCTAGACACCTTACGAAATTAAAGACTCAAGACTAGCAGCCCATCATGCATGCAACATCAAAATAATGCACAATTCAAAGGAGAATACATCAACTCCATCTCAACATACTCAATGCATCATAAGGAAGTAGGAACTACATCTAACAACCCATTATGCATGAAGCTCATCATTTCTCATATTCATAGGAGGAACTACCTTCTCCAAGCTTTAAAGCATGCCCAACACAATATCATGGAGCCAATATGCAATTACTCTCAAAGCATACTAAAACATGTTCATCAATTCATCTCATGAAGTCAAATAGGCAACTCTTACTTAATGCACAACAACATGAGGAAAGTCAATCATAAAGACTCATTTTCCTTACTAAACATGAATTTCTCAAGAATATGCATATCATAAGGAAATCATGAAAACACATAAAACACTCATGACTCCAAATCATAATACAAGCTAAGAGGAACTCTTCGCCTCAAGCTAGATTAGGAGTAAAAGAAAGAGATGAGGATATTAGGACTCTCAACTATCTTGTTATCTAAGCACACCATCTCCACCTTGGGAGGAAGCCCCCTACTAATTCCTCAAGTACCACTTCTTTCAAGCAATCCCAAAGCATAACCAAAAACTCATAATAACCATACCGGGTTCTAAAATCAATAGAGGTCTAACAACAATGTATCCAAACCCTACCAAAGATAACATCAAAGTCTAACAATTAGCTTCGGGATCTAATAAAACATTTACATCTATATGGAAAACTATCAACATACCGGTAGCCATATTAGGAGGATACTCTTGTTCACCTTTAGCCTGAGGAGTGTAAAATATACCTTGCTTTGGAGCACTAGTACCCAAACCACTTGGAGGAGCTTGCTTGCCCTTTTTTCCTCTAGCCGTAAGCACCGGGAAATTCCTCATTTTGTGACCACTTTTTCCGCAACCCAAAAAACCTTGGAACCCGCTAGGCACTTACCCTTATGCCTTCTTCCACACCTAGCACAATCCGGCCATAGAGGCCTATCACTCTCTTCATGAAACTTAGGGTTAGACACCCTCTCTTTGCTACTCCTTGGGGAAACCTTGAAGAACTTTGTCCGCAAAACCTTTGTTGGAACTTAGGGCAACCATGCCCATCAAACCTTTCTTGAGGGGGAATATCATCAAGCCTATACCTCTTTGTTTCTCTAGACCTCTCTTCAAGTTTCTCTTTTTCAATCCTTCGAGCATAAATCATAAGATGAGAAATATTCATACCTTTATCAAGCATAGTCGTATAGAATTCTTTCGCTACCAAGTCGGACACATCCGACACAAACCTACTCATTATCGACCTAGGGTTAGCTAATATGGGTGGAGCATATCTTGACAACCTAGTGAACATCTGAGCATACTCCTCAACACTCATCCGACCTTGCCGAATGTTAATAAACCCAAGTATTCTAGCCTCTCTCATCTCCAAAGGGAAAAACCTATCAAGGAAACCATTCTTAAACCTTTCCTAGTCCATGGGACTGCTTGTACCAGCCTTGCTTCTTTCCATTGGTTAAACTAATATTGAGCAATATCTTTCAATTGGTAGGCGACCAATTCCGCCTTTTCTACCGGAGTCATTCCCACAAAGTCCAACACCTTAGAGACCTCATCTATAACCTCTTGAGGATCTTCCTCCATCTTTGTCCCATAAAATTCCGGAGTTTCTATTTTGGCTTGAGTCAACAATTGAAAGCCAAACCTAATTTTCTCATTTGTCACTTGATCAACCGGAACATGAGGAGCTTGAGGAGGAGCTCCTTGATCAACATTGTCTCCTTCAAATCCACCGATGAAAGCTCATTGAGTAGTCATGTCATATAGACCACATGTTAAGGATTAGAAGAAAGACCTTATAGAGTTAAACTCTATCGCATGACTTAAGAGTAATGAAAGAATTGTAGTTTCTAATCATCTTGTAGCCTTTCATTCATAAATGTGGCGCGCTTCACACGCATGAAAAAACTCTACTAGACGTGGTTTATGAGACATCATCCTAGAATCATTCTAAACCTCGTGCTCTGATTACAAAGTTTGTCATGACCCAGGGGTACACCCTAGATGTAACATGGCATACTAGACCCCGAAAGGCCTAACACAAGCCACTTAGCATATCTAACATAAAGTAAATAGAAATGATGCAGAAATTTAAAAACTTCTTTACAATCAAAGTCTTTTATAAAAGCAAGCGGAAGTCTAGACTTGTCTCAATATAACCATCTATTACAATAGTTCCAATGGAAAGGGCACAACGCATACAACATAGTCCAAAAGGAAAAACTAGAAGTGAAACTCAAAATGAAACATCCGTCCTCGACTCATGAGGACTCACCACAAGCTAGGAGAATATTCAAATCCAAGCTTGAACCAAATGATGACCGCCTTAAGAACCGGACCCTACACTTGGGAAAGGTATAGGAAAATATGGGTTAGTACAAAAATGCACTAAGTATGATATACATGCATAAAAACCTTGAAATCGTGCTAAAAGGGACATGTTAGTTGAATGCATGCCATTTTCTAAGTTAAACCATTATTTTGAAGATAATGTAAAAACATAAGTCATAAGCATAGCTTACATCATAATAAGACATAGACTATAAGCATAAGAGATAAGAACATAATCATAGACATAATCCATACATAAGTCATCATAACACAACATAAAGGAAACACTTCATAAGTCACATCAAGTACAAGCTTGTGCAATGCATGGTTAAGACCTCATAATCCCACCCACGCTAAGCAAGTCACTTTAGGTCCTCCTTCATCTCTATCCTTCTTTTGACCTCATTCTTAACTTACTTCTCATAGACAAGGGAACATCCACCTTCAATCACTCATAGCAACAATCCACATTAAACATACATCATTTCATAGACCTTCATAACATAAGAGAAACACACCATAACTACCCTCAAAGCCTACTTGTGCAATGTATGAATAGGATCCCATACTCCCACCCATACTAAGTAGAGCTTCTTGAGTAGCCATAGTTCATAATCAATCATAGTGGGAATAAGCCTTAACGGACCTAGACCATGTGAGCTTAACATAGAATCTGGTATCTCCCACACCGAAAAGAGTTGGTCTACTTGCCTAAGGTAGGACCGGTAACTTTAGCTTAGGTAAATCTATTAGCTAAATATCCTATGGGGGCACGTAGTTTAAGGGATAAGGAGATTGTTACTAGATACCCAGCCTCAACTCACGTTAGGGCATCCATCTCAAGAGATTGCTCCTAGAAACCCGGCCTCAACTCACGTGAGGGCTTCCATCTCATATCAATATCCACTCGGTGCTAGGCATTAATCCCACAGAGTACTTATTATGTCATAACTTCTTTCATTAGGATAACTCATTAGATCATATTAGATTCAATTAGGTGAGAAGATTCTTTCAACCTTAAAATATTCATTATGTGAGAAAACCTTTCACATCATGTTCATTATGTGTTCATGAGAATAGCCTTTCAATGAATCACAACAACATTATCATAATCATGGATACTTCATTCATAGTCATGCATAAGTGTGTGTGTGTGAGAATAGCCTTTCAACAACACCACAATTACATTATAGTCATAATCACTTTACTCTCAAAGTGTTCTTAAAGCATATACATAACCTTATAAAACATGCATAACATCATAAATTGCCCTTTCAAGGGTCAAAGCTCATATAATATCAACACATCTAGCTACATTAGACATGGATAATAACATAATTCAAGTAATCAATTCATTACATTCATAATTCTATAAAATTCTACTTGCATCAATCAATACCCACACTTTGAGATCCAATTTGGGAAAAATAGAAGAATTCATGGATTCTTGGGGAATGCAACTTAAACCATATAAAATCATCAATATATCCATAATAGAACATAATTCAATCATTAAAACGAATTTGAAAGGAATCCATGAGATTGAAGTCAAACCCTAACTTTTTGGATTTCTAACTTGAAATTTGGGGTTTTTGAAGGGGATCCATGGATCAAGAGCTACCATACCTTAGCTTTGAACTCTAATGAATTTGAGAATAAAACCTTGCTCCTTCAACCCTAGCTTCAACTTCCTTCTTCTTCTTTTTCTTGGAACTTTCTAGAGAGAGAATTTTTGTAGAAAATGAACTTTTGGGATTGGATTTGGGTCTTGGGATTTAATGAGGTGAATGGGTTGGTTTATGTCTTAAAAAGTCTTATATAGGTGTATTAAACTGTACAAAACGACCTCACTTAATACTAACTTAAAAAGGAATTACCTAAAATAACCCTTGTTTTAGGTGGGTTGCCCAGTGGCCACGTCCCTCTTCACGAGCCGTCAAGGGAACCACGGCCCTTTAAGGTGCCCATGGTCCCTTGGCCAGTAGCTAGGATACCTTGACACAAGCCCCAAAAGGTGAAGGCAACCCCACGAGCCTTCCCACGAGTTGTGGTCTTCACCACGGGCCGTGAAGTGGCTCGTGAAGGGGAGCCAACCTTGGGGCAGCTTTTGTGGGCTCACTGCCTCACCACCACGGGTGGCACCATGAGTCGTGGTGGCCACCACGGGTCGTGAAGACCCTCGTGGTAATGGTGGGCAGTGTCTTGGCCAATTTTGGGCAGCCTTGGCCCCATGCCTTGGGTCTTGCCCTTCTTCCTTCACGTTAACCTTCACGTTTAGCTCTAGTTAGCCTACTAAGTTTCCGGGGTGTTACATTTTTGAATAAAAGTCATTTTCCTTAAATTTGTGGAAAATGAGTTGATTTGGAAAATATTTTCCAAAACATTTTACCCAACCAAACATGAGAAAATTGGAAAATATTTTCCGGAAAATGTTTTCCTTCATACCAAACACACCACAAACTTCAATGACTTTTAAGTCAAAAATAAAAAGTAGGGGACGATCTACTTTTGATTTTTAACTTCTTTTAAAGTCATTTAAAACTTATTTTAAGTTATTTTTTTAGCATTGTCAAACACTTTCAAAAGCTAAAAATAATCTAAAAGTAGGTTTAACCAACTTTTAAGTCAATCATAAAAAGTTAATAAAGTTTGACTTTTTAAAAACTACTTTTAAAAGGCTATTTTTTAAAAAATTAAGTTAAAAAGACTCTAAAGCATCTGCTCCCGTACTTTAATTAAATAAAATAGGGAAGGAGCTCTCCAACTATATTCTCTATTTTAGTCTCCAAATATATAATTCTCTATTTTTTCAGACAACCAACTCCAATCTAATTCTCCATTTTACTCTCTAAAAAAGAATTTTCTTCTCTCTCCTCAATATTATATATTATTTTTATTTCATTCCTATTTTCTTATTTCATAATATAAATTATTATTATTTTCAAATAATCATTTAAAATAATTTTTGTGTAATATAAAATTTTATTTTATCCTAAATTTCTAAATAACATAAATTGCAAGCAAATATTTTATAATATACAAATCAATGGACATAAATTGTAAGCAAAATTGTTGTGATAAAATTATTATGTTATATATTGTATTGCTATCTTGTATTTAAATTATTATTTCATGGGTTGTATTTTTAAATTAATTTTATCTTATCATTTTAATTTTGTGCATTATTCATAGTGAAAATTAATAACAATATAAAATTATATTAAAGTTGTGAATGTTAAAAAAAATTGAAATATTATCAATTCGGGATGAAAGTAGTATACATTAAATAATATATTTTTTAAAATGTTATATTACTTTAAGAAAAAAATTACACATTTTAGAGATTTAATTAATGACCTTATATGAAAAATAATATGTTAATTATAAAATAATAGAAATAAATAAATAAAATAATCAAAAAGTGAAATAGAGAACGTGAATAATAGTTCTCCAAATTTGGAGAACTACTATTCACACTCTCTATTTCACTTTTTGAATATTTTATTATTATTTCTATTACTTTCTAATTAACATATTCTTTTACATAGAATGTCATTAATTAAATATCTACTATTCATAATTCTCTTTTAAATATAATATAATATTTTCAAAAATATATTATTTAATATACACTACTTTCATCCCGAATTAATAGTATTTTAATTTTTTCTAATTTTCATCAATAATATGATTTGATTTTATTATTAATTTTCACTATAAAGAATACACAAACCTAACATGATAAGATGAAAAATTTAATTTAAAAATACAATACATAATATGATAATTTAAATAAAAGATAACAATACAATACATAACATAATAATTTAAATACAAGATAAAATGCAATACATAACATAATAATTAATCCGCAATGAAACAAGAATCATGCCGAAAAGATGTTGAACGTGCATTCGGAGTTTTTGTAATTATTGTAGGACCGTCACGTTTTCTAAGAAATGAAGTGCTACATGATATAATAACTACATGTATTATACTGCACAACATGATAATTGAGGATGAACGTGATCTTAATGCACCAATTCAAGATGTCGTAGAGGCTCCAACGACAAAAATGATGGTAGATGAAAATCTCCAATTTGAACAATTTTTAGCTAGACAAAAAAAAAATTAAGAACAAAAATGCTCATTTTGAACTCAGTAATGCATTAATAGAGCATTTATGGGAGCAACGTAATAATTTCGAAAACTGATTGTTTATGTAATTGTATTTCACTTTTATTTGAATTTGTTCATTAATTTGTATATTATAGAACATTTTCTTGCAATTTATGTTATTTAAAAATTTAGAATAAAATATAATTTTATATTAAATAAAAAATTTGAAAAAATAAAAATTTATATCACATGAAAATTATATAAAGTAATTATTGGGAAAAAGAAATAAATGATTTATATTATGAAATAAGAAAATAAGAATGAAATGAAAATAATAATATAATATTGAGGAGAGAGAAAAAAATATTTTTTAGAGAGTAAAATAGAGAAGTACTAGATCGTGAAACAACACTTTGCTTCTTGGAACACCACGATACCAGATTAGGCCCTAGGAAAATACAATAACCATGATTGGATTGTCGATCATCAGGACTCCCTACCCAATCCTCATTAGAAAAGCCATTGACAACTAATGTCGGAGATTGTTGAAGTTGTAAACCAAGATGCATAGTCCCTTTCAAATAAAGCAGCACTCGCTTCATCGCTTGAAAATGAGCAACAGTAGGAAAATGCATAAATTGACACAATTTGTTAACAGAATAGGATACATCTGGCCTACTAATGTTGATATACTGAAGAACCCACGCTAGGCTTCGGTATAGCACTGGATCTTCAAAGGGAGTGCTTCCATGCTTGGATAATTGCAACCCATTGACCATTGGAGTTGAAATTGGTCGTGCACCATCCATATAAGCTCTCTGTAAAAGTTCTCTAACATATTTGGTTTGAGATAATACCAGACCAGTAGGAGAAGCAGTAACCTCCACACCTAAAAAATAATGCAAGTCTCTTAAATCTTTCACAGCAAAGTCAAAGGACAGCTTCTAAATGAGAGCATTTATGAAACCAGTAGAACTGCCTGTGACTATAAGGTCATCCATGTAAACCAACACAATAGTAATGTTGGAACCACATGAATGAAACAGAGAAGTATCCGACTTAGAGCTACTGAAACCAAGGCAAAGTAATGTTGAACTGAGCTTCTCAAACTAAGCCCTAGGGGCTTGTTTGAGACCATACAACGCCTTATGTAAACGACACACATGTCGAGGAAACTGTGGATCAATAAATCCAGTAGGTTGAGCCATATATACCTCTTCTTGTAACTCGCCATGTAAAAATGCATTCTTGACGTCAAGTTGGCGAAGAGACTATCTTTTTGACAGGGCTAAAGTCAAAATAACTCTACTTGTGGTAGGTTTCACAACAAGACTAAATGTATCATGATAGTAGATGCCAGCTTCCTGATTATACCCCTTTGCAACTAGACGAGCCTTATAACGCTCAATGGACCCATCTAGATGAAGTTTGAGTTTAAAAATCCATTTGCTACTAACAATGTTCTTAATATTGGATGCGGGTACGAGGGTCCAAGTTCCTTTTTGAATGAGAGCATTGTATTCCTCTTGCATAGTTTACCTCCATTTTGGATCTTTATTTGCCTGGGTAAAACAAGTCAGCTCGATTGGAAGAGATGAATTTGGAAGTGGATATTTGGTGGAGAGGTTGGCTTGAGGCTTAGTCACTTTACCTTTGTTTCTTGTAATCATGTGATGAGGAGAATGATTTTTGGTAGTGGATTTAGTTCTAGTGGAAGGGTTGGACTTAGGAATCTGTTGAGAGGGTTGATTGTGCAAGAGTGGAAGAGGTAACTCAAATGGAAGGTTTATATTAGTTAAGGAATTTGGAGGAAGAGGAGTACAAGGTTGTGTAAGGGGAGTTGGCAGGGGAAGTGTATTGCTGGATGTAGAAGTATTGCATGGAGCAATTACGGTTAACATAGGTGAGCACACAGAAGGGGAAGGACCTGCAGTGTTGACACGGTTTGAAGTGACGTATGGGAAAAGAGACTCATCAAAGACAACATGACGAGTAATATAGATACGACCACTTGGAACATGAAGACATTTATAACCTTTATGATTTGAACTATATCCTAAAGAAATACATTGAGAAGATCGAAAAGCAAGCTTGTGAGAAGTATAAGGTCGCAAATAAAGATAGAAAGCACAACCAAATACTTTTAAAAAATGATAATCTAGGAGCTTTCCATGTAATTTCTCAAAAGGTGAGATATTCCTTAGGATAGGAGTTGGCATACGATTTATGAGATAGGCTACAGTAGAGAATGCATAGTCCCAAAATTGTAGAGGAAGAGAGCATGAGCTAGAAGAGCTAAGCCCGTTTCAACTATATGTGACGACGTTTTCTTTCGATGGAGCCATTTTGTTCATGAGTGTGAGGACAAGACACCTGATGAAGTATGCCAACCTTTTCAAAATATTTAGAGCATTTTTTATATTCTCCTCCCCAATTAGACTGGACTACCTTTATTTTACGTTCAAAGTAGTTTTCAACTTGTGATTTAAAAAGTAAAAAGATAGTATATACCACACTTTTAGATGACATAGGATAAAACCAAGTATATTTGGTGCAATCATCAATAAACACAACATAATAACGAAATTTATTACTTTCTAACAAAGGAGCAGGACCCCATACATCAGAGTGAATCAGGTCTAAAGGATGGAGCGACAATGAGGTTGAAATAGGAAAAGGTTGTTTATGACTTTTTCCTTGTTGGTAGGAAGCGCAAACACCTAAAATTGTATTTATAGGAACTGCTAGATTGAGAGCTTTACCAACACTTTTAAAAAAAAATTATTGAAGGATGACCTAAACGACTATGTCGTACATCTAGAGATGGTTTCGTCACTAGAAAAGCGTGAGGTTGATTGAATGAGCGCAAATCAGATCTGCCAATGGAGAGAAGCTTGTAGAGGCCATCTTCAAGTCTCCCTTCCAATAGGACCTTCCCCGTTGCCCGATCCTTCACAAGACAAAAATAAGGATGAAATTCAAAAAATGCATTGTTGTCAATAGTGAATTGTGCTACACTTAATAAGCTTTTAGTAATTTCAGGCACAAATAAAATATTCTTCAAGTGCAGTGAGTGGGACGAAGAAAGCAACTTAGAATCACCAATATGAGAGATAGGCAAACCTGCTCCATTACCAACCACAATTTGCTCATTACCACTGTAGTCTCCACGAATAGTGACATTATTGAGATCGTTGGTGAGATGATTTGTAGCCCCGAAATCAGGATACCAAGCTGGGTCAGAGACCGTATTTGGTTGGGCTATAAAGGCTGCCATTTGAGTATTAGAACTTGTTTGATAAGCATGATCAAAATGATGATAACATGTTAACGCAGTGTGTCCATATTTGTTACACACTTGACATTGAGAAGAGCTCGTGGGATTATGAGATTGACCATGACCCATATTATATCGACCTCGACCTCGACCTCATCCTCATCCAAACCTGCATTGTTATTGTTCGATGTATTGTTCTTGCGGAAACCATTCTCATTTTTTTACTAGTATTAGAATTCCTTACTGTCAAATTAACTTGACCAAAACCTTGTTCTATAATATTCAAACTCTCAAGCCTAGTTTCATGACTTAAGAGCAGCCCATGAAGATCAGCGATGGAGAAAGCTTCTGCCCTAGAGGTAACTGAAACAACCAAAGCATCGTAATCTGGGCCTAGTCCACTAAGAATGTAGAGAATGAGATCGTCATCTTTGGCTGGCTGTGCTGCTGCAGCAAGGTTATCCACAATAGACTTCATTTTTTGAAGGTAATCTGTCATGGACAAAGAGCCTTTCTTTGTGGTCTGCAATTGAAGACGAAGTTGCATAAGTCGCGCCTTCGATTGAGATGCAAACATATTTTCTAATGTTTGTCAGACTTCCATGGATGAGGCACACCCCACAACTTGTGCCAAAAAGCTCTCAGTGAGAGTCGAAAGAAGCTAACTAAGGAGTAATTGGTCCTGTTTTCTCCATGCTAAGTACGCACGATTCATAACCGATTCATGTGAATTTTCGGTGGTTGAATTGTCGGGGATGAATTTTTCAGGGCACTTATGTGATTCATCAATGTACCATTCCAGGTCATGACCTCTTATCGCATGTAAAATCTATGACTTCCACAATACATAATTATTTCTATCAAACTTAATCAAATTTGGATGTGGAAAATTAGTAGAGATGAGCTACTTATTGATGAATTGACCATGGTAAAAGGAAGCGTATAGTTCTCTACTCTTATACCATGAAAGAGTTTTGATTGAATTGATAATTTATCAATGATAAATCCAATATTTAAATACTAAGATAGGAGAAGGACTTAGAGTCCTAGTAGAATTAAAAGAGTACTTAACTCTATCTACAATAACTAACTATAAATATTTAAAATTTGTCCATCCTTATCTAGGATTAGTAGATATCCTAACATGTGCTTGACAGAATCACGGTCTTTGATCAGTCGTAGTTATGCTATTTTGTGAAGAATAACAAATATTTTTAAGTGATATGTGGTGTAACGTTGGATATCCTTCTTCATTATTGTGATATAGTTACTAGAGGATTACATAATTGTCGTAATATGTTTGGGGCATATCTATGCTGCCGTAATAGATTTATAAGGTAAATATTTAAAACTCAAAAAATAATAAGAAAATATATAGATCTATTAGGTAAATATAAATATTTAAAACTCAAATAATCATAAGCAAATAGATCTAAAAGGTAGATATTTAAAACTCAAATAATCATAAGCAAATAGATCTAAAAGGTAAATGTTTAAAACTCAAATTAGTTGTTGAATAAAACAACTCAAAAACAAACAAAAAAAAACTTTTGAGAGACGGATCAAATATACTCCTAAACTTTGCTAAAAGAATCATATATATCCCTACACGATTTAAAAAAAATAAAATAAAATTAATATTTTTCACTTTATACGTGACCCACTTTGTAATGGAAGGGGTATATGTGAGCCACTTTTGTAACGGTAAGGATATGTGTGAGCTACTTTTGTAACTAGGGTATATCAACTCTAAATCGCAAAGTTGAGGAGCATATCAGACCTTTTTCCCAATGGAGTCCCAAATATACCATTTTGATATTTTTTTTGTGACTTGACAAGTAAGGGTGTGTTTGGTATGAAGGAAAATGTTGTCCTAGAAAATAAATAGATTTTTGACTTATTTTCTCATGTTTGGTTTGTGAGTAGAAAGTATTTTCCGGAAAATATTTTTTAGCGTTTGATTTATGAATGAAAAATATTTTTGAGAAATTATCTTTTAGTTTTACTAGAGAGTAGAAAATAAATTTTTGAATGGAAATTGAAAATATTTTTTTAAAAATAAACTTAATTCTTTTTTGGTGTAGGTGGGGTCAGGGTGAGAAGGGTACAAAAATAAAAAATTTGAAATTAAAAATGTTTTTTAAAAACAAACTTAAATTTTTTTGAAGGGCAGTGGGGGGGCTATTGGGGGGGGGGGGTTGCGGGTAGGGGTGGGCGGTGAAAAAATAAAAGTTTGAAATTGAAAATATTTTTTAAAAACAAACTTTAAATTATTTTTTATTTGGGGGAGGGGGGGGGGGGGAGTTCCGGGTAGGG
>JAJOOR010044784.1:0-12030 GCA_036250505.1 Solanum acaule
CGGGGGTGTGTTAAAAAAATAAAATTTTAAAACTTTAAAATATTCTTTTTAAAAAAATCTTTTACTTGTTCATAATATTAAAAAAAAAATGTCCAAACATTATTTGTCTAATTTGGATAAATTATTTATTTATGCGTGTTCATTTTATCTTTGCTATTAGATTCTATTCAATGTCTCATACATTTCTCAAAATATTAATATTACCTTTACTGTTTATTAATTCTTAAGGTATGTATGTCAATACTAAACCAAGATTTAGGAGTATTTTTTTAACAATGACTTGAGATGTGGACAAAGATTAGTTATGGTCAGTATTTAGGAACTTTGGGTGGTAAAAGTAGTAGTATGAGTTTAAGTGGAATGCAATAATAATAATAACGTAAGACATACTAAAAAAATAGAAACACAAAAAAAAATAAAAAAATCACACGATTTATTCATTACATTACAGAAAATAAAAGGTAAATCGTAGTTAGATGGATGAATCATTTCCTATAGTTCGGAATGGATAAGCCATGTTATCAAGATAACGAGGCCAACAATTATAAGCAAGCTACAAAATATAGACACGATATGCATAATTTTGTTCTTGGTTCATTGTGATACGTGTGGGTATACGAATGTTGCATTGTTGATCACGCTTGTTGTAAATAGGGATATACGAATGACGAACGCCATGAATCATGAATTGTTTATATGATTGTGAGGATAAACCTGTGATTGTGATTGTGGTTTGATGAATGGATCGGTTGCCACGTTCCGGCATAACTAACTTGGATCGGTTGCCACGTTACGGCATAACTAACTTGGATCAGTTGCCACATTCCGACATAACTAACTTGAATCGGGTACCACGTCCCGGTATGCTAACAGTTTGTGTGTGGGTTCCATGAGAGGACCAATGATGTGGCAATAATGATGTATCTTGAGAAATGTGAAGTTGTTCGTAAGTGTCATTGATATTGCATATGTTATGCGCATGTGAGTATGTTTTTGTATTGACTTATATATGTTGCACTTAGTAGGTACATGTTACGACGACTTAGATTAGGTTGTTCGTGTGTTGTAATGGCGAGAAGTAGAGGTAGAGTTTGTGATGAAATATACTGAGGTGGATTTCACCTTGGGGAAAGAGATTGGGTTTAGTGGTAAGAAAGCTCGATATAATGTACTATGTGACCATGGTTGGGTAATGCGACGAGGAAGTAAGGGTATGACGTGAGTGGTTAGTTGAAATATAACGTGGTGGTTTTTGGGGGACGTTTAATGTGTTAGAATGGTTAGGCCATGATCAAGTAATTGGTAAGTAAGTTGGTTGAGAAGGTAGTTAGTAGTCAGAGTACTAGTGTAAGTTGGAGGTACTTCAAGAAAAGGTAGATGTGGAGAAGCGAGTGGGTTATGTCATGATCTTACTAGTCGGTTCTTATGTTATGTGGTGGGCGTCAGGTTGACCGATGATGCCTACCAGTACGTGTGTTTTGTACTAATACTGCTCTTGATATGTCTTTTGACATAGTCTGGATGCAGGTTGGTGATGTTTCATAAAGTGAAGACGAGGAAATTCTCCAGCAACTTCTATTCTTCCTTCCGCATGGTGGGAGCTGTGTCTTTTGTTTATCTTGTCCAGATGTACTCTTAGTAGCTCTTATACCTGTTTAGATTAGATCCTTGAGAGTTGCTAAATTATTTTACAAGTTTTAACCAAAAGTATGTCTAAGGATATTGTTTAAAATCAAATTATTATATTTATCTCTGTTTTCTTTAAACTTTCCGAATGTTTTGACTATTGGGATATGAGGGTTCTCCTACTTAGGTGTTAGAGTGGGTGCCCGCATGGCCCGGTGGGTTGGGTCGTGACAGCCTCTCTCCTCCCTCTCCCAATCTCACTCGCCTCTCTCCTCCCTCTCCCAATCTCGCTCTCCAGATATACAAATACAAATACATATATATATATATATACAATTCACCTCTCTCCCACTTTCTGCCCTCTCTCGCCCGTCTCTCTCCTCCCTCTCCCAATCTCGCTTGCCACTCTCCTCCCTATAACATGTAGCTACGAATCATAATTAACAAACTTTAGTTATGTAGCGTAATTAAACTATTTTTGCATGGCTATATACGAAAGATCTCCTTCTTTAATTTTACCTCATTAAACACAATTTCATCCCAACTTCAAACCAATATTAACCCAATTACAACAGCCCACAACAACAACAATCAGCAACATCGACCCAAGCCTACCAATATTCCAACACGCTGTCAACAATTCCAACAAAACATCCACCAGCCATACACAACAAAACAAACGGAGTCTAAGACCCAACAATCGATACATACAACGTTCACTAACAATTCACAGTGTCTGTTGTTTATGTTTTCTTAGTTATGTCTCAGCATTCTGTTATGATCTCAATCCTAGTTTATAAAATGTTGTTGTCAAGAGTCAAACTAGGGAAAGAGTATAAGCCATTAACAGTGAAATTAAAAGATTGAAGGGCCGAGATTCAATTCATTTAAATAAAGTTGAAGGGACGAGATCGTGCCACATGGACAGATGGTTATACATACACATCACAGAGGACAGAGAGGGCTAACTGAAATCTGGTAATTTTCAATTCTCTCCTCGTGCTCTCTTCTTCCTCTCAAGTTCTTTTCTCTTCTCATCTAAATCAGTTATTCTTCTGCAGATCACGTCTCGAATATGGAGCTCACTATAGATAGTTTCTTTTTCTAGCTAGAATTTCCTTGTTCAATTGAGTATCATTTCTCTGTTTTTGATAAATCACAAAAAATTTCCAAGAAAAGTGTTAAGTTGATTGTTAATTTCTGCATTTGTATTTTGATCTCGATTGAGATCATAACAATTGGTGTCAGAGCATCGATTGTGCGTCCTGTGGGTAAGAAATGGCAGAAGGGACTCATTGGAAGGTAACTGAGGACAAGCTCACTCCTCATGAAGAAATTTTGACAGATCTGTTGAGTTCTCAACAAGAGGCATGCAATACACAAGTCAGAATTCAAGACATATTAGAGTT
The DNA here is from genome assembly GCA_036250505.1 of Solanum acaule. Classification (NCBI taxonomy): domain Eukaryota; kingdom Viridiplantae; phylum Streptophyta; class Magnoliopsida; order Solanales; family Solanaceae; genus Solanum; species Solanum acaule. Next base: position 3,036 of record JAJOOR010044784.1, read on the forward strand.
TATTCTAGACAGGTTGGGTGATTAGAAAAATCCTGTTGGTCCAAACATTAGAGAATGGTTACTTCCAAGTCCAGCTCAGGATAAATCGGCCCCAACAACCTCCTATCCTGCCACCAAAATGTGAATTACCCTCTTTTGAAGGTGAGGAACCTAAGGTATGGATCCGAAAATGCGAGAAATACTTTGATCAATATAGAATACTTGATGAACAGAAGGTGAAATCTGCTGTTTTTTATTTGAATGGATTGGCTGAGGTATGGTATCAGTCGTTGGTGTTGAGTAGATGGCTAGTGACTTGGATCGAGTTCAATGAGGAACTGATCAGTCGTTTTGGTGACATACTGGTGGAAGATGTGGTTGAGGAATTTAATAAATTGAGCCAAGTAGGTTATGTTGATGAATTCCTTGGGAGTTTGAGGACCTTAAGGCTCAGATGCTCATTCGAAACCCTGCACTAAATGAAGCACACTTTCTATCTATTTCATAGGAGCATTGAAAGAGGAAATCAGGTTTGTTGTCAAGCTATTTAAACCTACTATATTGAAGATAGCGATTGAAAAGGCTAGGATGCAAGAGCTAGCTATTGAAGCTGCTCAAAAGAGGAACAAGACAAGTACCATATTTTCTCAGCCTATGACTAATACGATTGTTAACAGAGAGCCTGCTAATGCTGCTGTAAAGAATATTATATTCCGACTCAACCCGGAGGTGTATGAGTATAGGAAAACAAATCATTTGTGCTTCAGGTGTGGAGAAAAGTATGAGACTGGTCATGTATGCAAAATGAGGCAACTAAATTGTTTGATAGGGGAAATAGAGGTTGAAATTGACATGAATGAAATTAACACTTCCTAGGAAGAAGATGAACCACCTGATGTGATGATAAAAGGAGTAATAGAACATGAGATTCAACAAGTTGTGTGCATGAATGCTTTGACAGGTCATAATCAAGGTGAAAACACTATTGTAGTGGGTGGTACTGTGAAGAAGAGGCAACTATCTATATTGATTGATTCAGGTAGTACTCATAGCTTCATAGATGAGCACACCAACCAAGCTACAGAGCATCAATCCAGCCATTGCCCTCCTGTGAGAGTGACCGTGGCTGATGGTAACTATGTGATGTGCACATCCCATTGCAAAGGTTTTTTGTGGAAAATGCAAGGGCGAACATTTATGGAAGACCTACTCATCATTCCCTTAGAAGGTTTTGATTTGGTACTTGGTAATAACTGGATGAAAAGGCACAACCCCACCACGTTTGATCATGAAAAAAGATGTGTCATTATTGGAAGGAAGCCTAACAAACTAGTTTTGCCAACTCTAGTAGAAGGCAGTTTGAAAATGCTCAGTAGTGGTTCCATGAGTCGAATCCTGAAGAAAGGACATGCTCTTATTGCTCACTTGTTCATGATGAGCATGATGTCGAATGCGAGTGAAAATCCTCGTGATGCTTCAGTACAAGAGGTGATAAATCAGTATACAGAGGTATTTGCTGAACTTAAATCCCTACCACTTATGAGATCATTAGATCATGTTATTCCACTAAAGCCTGGGGTCGTGCCAGTTAGTTTATGACCCTATAGATACAATTTCAACCAGAAAGACGAGTTAGAGAAACAAGTAAATAAGATGCTTACCAGTGGAGTGATTCAGCCTAGTCAATCTCCCTTCTCTTCACCAGCCTTACTAGTCAAGAAGAAGGACAGTACTTGGAGATTATGTGTTGATTATAGGGACCTTAATGACATCACCATTAAGGATAAGTACCCCATCCCTATAGTGGATGATCTTTTAGATTAGTTGTGTGGTGCAATAATTTTCTCCAAGGTTGATCTCAAGGAAGGCTACCATCAGATAAGAATGAAAAGGGAGGATGTGTTCAAGACTGCTTTCAGGACTCATGCAAGACATTATGAGTTTAGGGTGATGCATTTTGGTCTCACCAATGCTCCAACTACCTTCCAAGCTCTTATGAACTAGGTTTTCCAACCTTTCTTGCGAAAATTTGTCTTGGTGGTTTTTGATAATATACTTGTGTGTAGTCTAACAGTAAATAATCATGTGCAACACTTGAAAGTTGTGTTTGAAATTCTCAAACGACAATCACTCTATGCTAAGAGAACGAAGTGTTCATTTGGCCAACCATAAGTGGAGTACTTGGGGCATGTAATTACCAGGGAAGGTGTAGCTACTGATCCTAAAAAAATTAGACCCATGGTCGAGTAGCCTAGACAAAAAACACTCAAAGCACTTAGAGGATTCCTTGGTCTTACTGGCTACTACAGAAAGTATGTTGTTAATTATGGTGCTATCAGTAGGCCCCTCACTGATTTGTTAAAGAAGGATGCCTTCAAATGGAATCCAGAGGCAGGTCTAGCATTTGAATCCCTTAAGACAGCTATGAACACTACACTTGTGCTCGCACTTCCTAACTATTCACAAGAGTTTATCGTTGAGACTGATGCTAGACATGGAGGCATTGGTGCAGTACTTATGCAGAAGGGGAGACTAATTGCTTATTTTAGTAAGGTGTTGGCACCCAAGCACCGAGGCAAGTCTATTTATGAGAAGGAGTATATGGCTTCGTTAAGTGTTGTGGATAAGTGACTATCTCCAGTTCAAGCACTTCGTGATGCAGACTGACCATCATAGCTTAAAGTATCTACTAGAACAAAAGGTAACATCCGCTATTCAACAGAAGGGTTTGACCAAGCTGTTGGGACTTGATTATGAGTTTCAATATAAGAGAGGTGCTGAAAATAGAGTTGTTGATACCTTGTCTAGGCAACAAGAAGGGTTAGATTCCTTGGATGATCAGACTACTGGAATTTAATGGCTATAAGTAGTTGCACTCCAACTTGGGTACGAGAGATTATCGGGAGCTATGCAGATGATCCTCATGTCTGGGACATTCTTACACTACTTGCAGTAGATTCTCATGGACCCAATTTATGGCACTAAGAAAGAAGGGCAAGGTATATGTAGGATCTCATGGAACTCTCAGACAACAACTCATTTCTTCTTTCCCCGACACTCACCTTGGTGGTCATTCTGGTCAGTTAGGTACATTGAAAAGGATGTCACAACTCTTCTATTGGCCAAAGATAAAGCTTATGGTTAATGATTATGTGTCTAGTTGTGATGTATGCCACATGAATAAAGACGATAATGCGGCTTATCTGGGATTGTTGCAACCCTTACCTGTTCCAAATCAAGCATGGTGCCATATCAACATGGACTTTGTGGAAGGTCTTTCCAAGTCTAAGTCTAAAGATGTCATATTAGTGGTGGTTGATAGATTCACAACTCTGTCGCATCCCTATACTGCCGCCACTATTGTTTCCATCTTTTGGAAGATGATACATAGCCTACATGGCACTCCAGAGTCTATTGTGACTAATAGGGACAAGGTATTTCTGAGCAACTTTTGGCGAGCTTTATTCAACTTACTAGGCACTCAACTCAATTATAGCTCTGCCTATCACCCTCAAAGTGATGGCCAAACAGAAAGGGTTAATAAGTGCTTGGTAAACTACTTAAGATGCATGGTGGCAAGCAGGCCTAACCAGTGGAAATAATGGCTATCCGCAGCTGAATGGTGGTATAATACTAATTTTCATACATGGTTGAAGTGTACTCCTTTTGAAGCTCTTTATGGGTATATACCCCCTCAGCTATATCAGACCTTTATTAGAAAATGTGGTGCAAGCTCCTGAAGATGTGATCATACAGAGACAACAATTTTTACAATTACTTAGGGATAATTTATGCGCAGCTTAAGCCAGGATGAAGTTCTTTGCTGATAATAGGAGGACTGATAAAGAGTTTGCAGTGGGAGATTCAGTATATTTGAAGTTGCAGCCATACATACAAATATCATTAGCACTACGAAGGAACTTTAAGCTCAACTCTAAATACTATGGTCCCTATCTGGTTATTGCTAGGATTGGTAATGTAGCTTACAAACTAGCATTACCACCTGAATCTAAGGTCCACCCTGTATTCCATGTCTCATTACTCAAAAAGAAAGTGGGCAATCGTGTAGTGGTTCAGTCGTCTCTACCTAACACTGGAGCTGATGGTCAGTTTATAGTGCGACCAGTTGCCATTCTACAAAGGCAAATGGTTAAGCAGAACAATGTTGCCGCAGTAAAAGTGTTGGTTCAATGGTCAAACCTTCCCTTTGAAGATGCTACATGGGAGGACTACCAACACTTACACACCACCTTTCCTAATTTTAGTATTGATCCTTGAGGACAAGGATCATTTGAAGACGGAGGGTATGTTATGATCTCAATCCTAGCTTATAAAATGTTGTTGTCAAGATTCGAACTAGGGAAAGAATATAAGCCATTAACAGTGAAATTAAAAGATTAAAGGGCCGAGATTCAATGCATTTAAATAAAGCTGAAGGGACGAGATTGTGCCACATGGACAGATAGTTATATATACACATCACAGAGGAGAGAGAGGGCTAACTGAAATCTGGTAATTTTCAATTCTCTCCTCGTGCTCTCTTCTTCCTCTCAAGTTCTTTTCTCTTCTCATCTAAATCTTATCTTCTTCTCTCTTCTTCCTCTTTTGCAGATCACGTCTTGAATATGGAGCTCACTATAGATAGTTTCTTTTTCTAGCTAGAATTTACTTGTTCAATTGAGTATTATTTCTCTGTTTTTGATAAATCACAGAAAATTTCCAAAAAAGGTGTTGAGTTGATTGTTAAGTTTTGCATTTGAATTTTGATCTCGATTGAGATCATAACACATTCTTCATGTTAGAATTGGGTGAAATTGATTATTGTTTTAGTTAAATTTTTCTGTTTGGATTGAAATTAGGTTGTTTGTTTGTTCACTAATATGAATATGTGGTGTTTTTGTTTTCTTTTTGTGGTCAACGGTTAGCATTTTTATATTGTCTTCAAATATCAAAGTCTTCAAATTAAAATAATTTGTTTGATTAAACTCTCTTATGGTCTTATTTCTATGTCATTTTCGAGTTATCCAAGTGCCCTCTCCACGATTCTATCTGTGTTATAAATTTCTTGTTTAGCATGGGCCCAATAATTAACATTGGCAGTGAAATAGATGTAACCATGATGAAATAACATACAAGATGTCCTTTTAAGCATCTAGCTATTCTTGAAAAACTTTAATTCCTTGATTGAACCACTTCCTGTGTTGTATCTTAGTCGACTTTAATACCAAAGAACATAGGTTTTGCTTCCTTGAAAAATGTCAAATCAAATGGCTACTTCTACAATACAACCAAAAAATTAAAGAAACTAACAGGAAATAAAAAGAAACTAATAGGTTATTTTCTTAACATGACACTTGTTGTTCGGAACGTTGAAAGATTTTGTAATGTGCTTTGTTTAAATTAAGTTAGTTTTCTTTGCTTTTTGTTTTAATTAATTTCGAAACATTTAAGAATGTTTCTTTTTTATGGATCAATTTTTAAATTTAACTTCCACATGATATGTTTAAGACCACAAGATTAAAAAATATTTTGGTATATATATATCTTTAGTTTAAGATCATAAAAAAGTAAAACTTTTTTTATTAAAAAGAAAGAAATAACTTGAATTTCAGCTATAAAAAAAAAATTAAAGTTTAGGACTCCAACTTATTTTTGGCTTTAGGCCACTAATTAGCTTGAGCCGCCACTGTGAAGTGACGCTAAAAGCAATTTCCATTCTTCTTCGAAACTAATTAAAACATTCTTTATTTTTTTTTGTTAAAAAAAGCTTAAGATAATTTTATTACTACTAAAAAATTAGGCCCTTTGATTTTGGGGGCCTAAGACATATGCCTTCATTTTTAAAGGGCATTGAGCAACCCCTGACTTCACACCTTTCAACTCCTCGATTCTCTTCAGATATACAACAAGCAGCTAACCCTTTTGTCTCGGAAAGACTTGTTACTAAGTTGTATTCTGTGGAGAGCAGATTTCAACATTGCAAAAGACGTTGACTGATTTGGACAAAAGAATGGAGGATCTATCCAAGTCGGTGTATGAAAGTTTGAACCTGTTTTTATTTGGTAGGGCTGCTTCTTTTTTTACTCAGAGGACACTAACTTCCAGCGAGGGAGTAAAAATCTTAGTATTGATACTTTTGGCTTCTCTTTTAAACTTAATTCGTGTTAAGAAATTGGTAACAACAAAACACTTGAAGACTTATGAGCATTTAGTTAGTGAGGCTATAGTTTTAAGGGAATTGGAACAAGCAAATGCAGATGCCGTAGATGGGGTTGAGAATTTGATTTTGGAGGGGAGTGTAAGAAGGACTCAATTCTTCCAACGGATAGAGGACATTGTTGATACAAATTGGGCAGAAATTTTTGTTCCAAAAGGCGACAGAGTTGAAAAAATATTGTTTGGTGCGACGGTATTCATCCACGTTCTTGCCTTACTCTTTCGTACTCTAGTGTTGCGATGTGGTAAGTTTTTTATATCTAATGTTTTTCATATCACTATTTTTTTAGTTAAGATTATTCTATTCTAACTCTTAATTTGTTTTTGTTCAGGTGTTATTTGATTGAAACTTCGAAAAGATTCGGAGTATTTTGAAAGTTTTTACTTGATCGCATTGCCTCCAAAACAAGATATATTATACCTAGTTTAATATTTTGGGTTAAAAAAAGATATATTATACCTAGTTTAATATTTTGAGTTATTTGGATTTTCTTTTGTTCAAGAGTTATGTTGCAATTGTATCTAGTTTAACTCTATACAATATAGTATTCAATAAGATTTCTGCCTTCAAGATTAACAATGGTCAAAGTGAAACTAGACTATAACTCTTTAACATTCAACATTTAAGAAAAATCATGATAATTTAGCAAGATGGAGATGTACAACAAGACTCATGCTACTAAAAGAAAAACACAAAGAAATAGTTTCGTGAAAAAAAAAATGAGTTGAGAACTTTAAGTCTCAATATATAAAAAATATATTATTCTTGTATTCTCAATTTATATGGAGCTGCTTGATAATCTTTAACAAATATAATGAGTGTCAGATTATTTTCTTTGTGAAATTTTAAAAAATATTTTTTGTTGTAATGTATTATGTATTTAATTACAATTCTCACTATCACTATGATTCCCCTTCAATCACATAGTCAAACAAAGAAAAGCTTTTAAATTTTTTTGTAATGAACAATAATTTATAGATATTTATTTATATAATTATAAACAACCCATTAATAATAAACCAAAGGTTAACGTAAATTTTTCTAATGAAAAAAAATCTATACTTTTACTTTATAAGAAATAAAAAAAATACATATTATAATATTTTTAGCAATAATAATAATAATAATAATAATAATGTAAGAGCTTTATATTAATAATAAAATGTCAATATTATTGAATAAGTTGGATCAAAACTAAACAATAAAACTATTCAAAATTAATTGGATCGAAAATAGAAAAACACGGTTTATTCATTAAATTACAGAAAATAAAAGGTATAGAGTAGTTAGATGGATGAATCAATATCCCCATAGTTCGGAATAGATAAGATATGTTATCACGATAACAAGGCCGACAATTATAAACAAGCTACAAATTATAGATACGATAATCTTAATTTTGTGGCCAAGATCATCGTTATGATCAAGAGAACTCCAGCTTTCACTATCATCAATCACCTCCTCTTTTGGATTGTTTTCTTCATCGTTAACAATATGGAAATTCATAACACTATTATTATGAGGTTTTGGAGGAGCAACTTCTGATGGTGGTGACGAGAGTAATAGTTTTCTAGAGAGGGTGGTGAAAGGAAAACATACTAGTATCATTATTACAACTACTTTAACAAGACATGAGGGAAATTTTGCCATTTTTTTGGTATAATTTGCACAAGCTAATTAATATTTCAATGAAACAATTCACTATTTCACATGTATATATAGCTAGAGGCTTTACGTTTTATCTTTGGATTAGGATTTCGCTTTCCTTTTCGTTTCTTTTTTGGATTATTATTATCATTCCTATTCCCTAACGACTATGGAAACATTTTTTTATGGAATTTCTTTTACATTTTATGTTAACTTTTTATATTTTTCTCTAAAAGAAAATTAAATTAATTAAGCAGCTGGTCTTTCAAATGTTGGAACCAAATCAAATTGATAAAGTTGATTTTTTATTATTTCGATTTTTGTCGTTTTATTTCTTTCTTAAAAATAAAGATCTAGTAGTAATGTACCAAGATATCTTCACAGTAATTGAATCAAACAATGGTGGATAATTAAAAGACTAAAAGACAAGTTATTTTAAATATGAAATAGATTTTTAGAATTGTCAAACAAAAAGTTACAAATCAAGTAATGACAAATAACCGAATTACTATAAAGATAAAAACACACCCCTAAATTAAGAATTAAGAGTCCGTTGGACTTGGTTATTTTTTTAAAAATCTAAAATCAAATCAAATTATTTAAAAGTAAAAATCAAAACAAAAAAGTATAAATTTTTTTATCGATTTAATTTGATTTTCGATATTTCGTTAACACCCCTAATTCAGTAATTTTAATTTCTAACTATCTAGCAAATGGTTAATTAGTTGAGTCTTTGATAAAACAATTGGTATTTTGTATTGGTGTAAGATTGAGTCCTTCGTCAACCAAACACTACACACACAAAGGTGACATCAAATTTTTATATTTTTCTAATATTGATATGTCCGGCATTTGTCTTTTATCACATCTTACTTAAGTTACTAATCTACAAATGTTAAATCAGCAGAAAATCTTAGATTTTAAATAAACTTTTCACTTCTTTTTTTGGTCTTATGTCATATGATTGATTAAATTAGGTACAATACATGGACAATTCCTTAAATTGTTGATTTATTTTATTTAGATATTCAAATTATAATATTTTTTAATTGAGTACATGTACACATGATTAGTGTTTTTATTAGACATTTTCAATTTTAAATTTTTAATAAGTTTTTGTCGTGTGTTTTTTCAAGCACCAGTACGTAAATA
>JAJOOR010044788.1:0-13397 GCA_036250505.1 Solanum acaule
TGAAAATCTTTGATAGAACTCCTTGAATGAGAGGTTATTCAAGAATCAAGAGTTACCATACCTTAATTATTGAAGACCCATTAAATTGAAGAATAAATTAGTTGAAAACCCATCTTCTAGCTTGAGCTTCATCAAGGTCTTCAATGGAGTTTTTGAGAGAATCTACTTTTGAGAGGGAAGGGTCAATTTGAAGAATGAGATTTATTTCTAGGCATTTGGGGATTTAACCAACTTAAAATACCCTAAAATAGGTATAATAACCATTTATAATAATTCCCCAAAGTACCCAAACTACCCTTCACTTAGTTGGACCTTTTAAACAAGTCAAACTTGAGTTCTATTTTCGCAGATTTCGTCGGGAAACAAGTTCGCGATGTGGAGGTGTTCCCGCAAGTTTTTGGAAATTAAATTTCAAGACAGTAGAGTCCGCGACGTGTCCGCGATGTGGACCAAACTTTTTGGCCATAGGTGGAGCAGGTCCGTGACGCGGAGCCACTCCCACTATGTACAACATCAAGCTGCCTTGGCAGCTTGCTTGGCCAAGGTTGGGGTCCTCCTCAGGGTTCTTTATGGTGGCCCCCGGGGCATCGTATCTGAACATTTTGACCCTAAAAACATTTATTAAGACACTAGGGTCACCTCCACTGATTTTAGACTCCAAACAACACATAAAAACATGAACAACATACTAGAACACACCAACACGTAAAAGACTAGTTTCTGAACGTCTTGGTCGTCCCTTGACAAAGACTTCCAAACTTCTTTAAAATTGAATTACAAGGCTATTCTTCATTATTTTAACAAGTTATTAATGCATAAAACCCATATGAGGCTCTACTTTATCCTACTTCATTTTGAGGGGGTGTAAAAAGAACATCTAGAAAGACCTCAAGAAACTCACTCACAACTGGAATTGACTGAATAGTTGGTATGTCAACACTATAGTCATTAACTCAGACCAAGTGCTAATTGATTCAATCTTTGTAATTTAACTTTCTGGCCTTAAGGTAAGAAATAAAATGACCCTGAGGCACTGCTGAACTATTCCTCCACTCAATAACTGACTCATTAGGAAACTCGAACTTAACTACTCGAGTTCTACAATCAACTAAGGCATAACAAGTATCAAGCCAATCCATACCAGAATGACATTAAATTCGTTTAATCAGCCATAGTGTCGTTATGATTGACACAAATGGTACAATCAAGGTAAGCTCTCTCAAATAGAATAGACTCACCAACAGGCGGTCAAAATACAGAATGGCTCCAGGAAGATGCTCGAGAATAATATCAAAATTCATAGAAATATACGAAGTCACAAAAGATAGACTCGCACCCGAATCAAACAATGCATATACATCAAAATTAAAGACTTTGATCATACCAGTGACAATGCCGGGTGAATTGTCATGCTCTTGGAGACTAGTGATATAATACGGATGGTTTTCTCCTCCTCCCATCCCTGAAGTAGCTCCTCTAGGTGCAACTCTACCTGGCGGAGCCGCTGAAGAAGATTGGTTTCTATTGCCCCCATTACCATTACCCTGCTTATTGTTAGGGCACTCAATCATGAAGTGACCAATCTGACCACACTTGAAGTAAACAGTGGAGCCATCACGACACGCTTCTGGGTGGTTTCTATGACACTTAGCACATGTAGGAGTCTAGTTAGCCGTTTATGTCACACTACCTTGAGACTGAGAAGATTTAGCTCTGAAGTTCTGTGAATTATAATTTCTAAACACACCTATGTTCTTTGGTGGAAGTGCATTAGCAGATGATTGAGCATGTCCATTTTACTTTTGTTAAAAAGATGATCGGTTCGCATTACCCTTCTACTGCCCGGACTCATTTCTTGTTGGTTTAGCCTTCTTGTTCCAAAACTCTTCTATATCTCTCAGATTATCCTTCTCAACCTGTTGGACATAGATCATAAGCCTTGCTTTGTCCATGTCTCCTATCAGCATAGCTATCTTGCCCTCATTGCTGATAGACAAGTAAGCCCAGACACAAACAAACTGATCATGCTCCTCATATTGGCAACCATCTCCAGATCATAACAGGATAGTTGAGTGATCTTGAGATTGTACTCATGCACGCTCATGGCTTCCTACTTAAGAGTGAGAAACTTGTAACAATTTGTATTATGCGTATGCTAGTTCTATTCATGTGAAACTTGACATAGCCTTATAATATAGGTGAGGGACCATGCTTCTTATATGCTTAGTGTTGGTTTAAACTAGCTCGGAAGGTGATGTAACGCCTTGCACATTTCAGCATGTGTACTGCAAGTTAACTCTGACTAAAGTATTTAAACTAGAGGTAGTAAGGTGGTAATTGAGCTTAAAGTTGAAAGTTAAGTGCTAAGTTGAAGAAAAAGGGATAAATATTTTAAAAATGGAATAAAATAAGTGAGTTGCTTGCTTGACTTAATTAAGCTAGTAGGTGACAAGTAGGTGCTTCACCTACTTTTACTTATTGACCAGCCCAAAGGACCAGCAAGGTGCATCACCTACTAAGACTCTTTTTTGACCATGTAATTGGGCCACGTACACTACCACCTACTTGCATTAATCTGGCCCATGTTGAGTAGAAAAATAAGGGGAAAATGGACAATCAAGGCCCAATAGTCTTAAGTCCAAAAAGGCCCAAGTGAAAAGTCGAAGTAGGTGGATCACCTACTTGCATTAATTATGGCCCAAATTGACAAGAATAGAGGGATAATTGGCAGTAAGGCCCAACAAGTGTTGAAGTCCCCAAAGGCCCAAGTTAAAAGGCCAAGTAGGTGGGTCACCTACTTGACAATATATGGCCCAAAATTGGCCAAGAAAGTCGGCCATTACACCTCCCTTTTAAAGGGATAAAGATCAGATCTTTTGCTCCATTTTTAACTTGCAAATTTTTTAGATTTCTTAAGTTTATCTCTTGGTCTCTCTTGGCTTCAAACAACAGCCCTAAAACACCTTAGGGTTCTTGAGTATTGTCCCCCTTTTAAAGTAAAAGTTTGAAAGAGAGTTTCAGTTCTTGAAGTACAAGTTTAGAGGATAAATTTCCAGAAACTAAGGTAAGACTAATACCCATTCTTGCCTCTCTTTAAATACTGGTTTAGGGTGGAGAATTTTGTATATATTTATCAAGAACTAATGGAAGGTGATAAATCCTTGAGTATTATATTCTCCTATTATAATTGTATTAATCTATAGAAGAAGGGTGTGGTGGTTCACCATTTGTGTAAGGGTTGTATGGGCCTACTTTCTGTCAAGTGTTTAGCTACTTTTTTTCGAGGGCCTTAATGTGATTAGCTACTAACATTAGCTTAATCATGACTTATATTGTAGATTAGCACCCAAAAAGGGAGGCTGAATCATGATAGTTGTATATGTCAGAAAATAAGGTATGTAGGGCTATTCGATTCCATATTCCTTGGTATGAAATCTGATACTTGCGATTAATATCAGTAAGTGAATTTCCTAAGTTCTATTCCTAGTAAAGGAAACATAGTGGCAGCGTACAATCTCCAAATAGCTAACAATATTTCCCCCTCTCCTTAGTGTGTATAATTACTTCATTATATGTTCAATACTCTATAGTCAGTTGAAGTCAATTGTGTCATTTAAGATCAAAAGTAAAGCATTGATGTTACATATCTCCTTATGTCATTGTTACTGCCTTGAAGTATTATTTTCATGTTTTCTACTACTGGTCCGTATTTCCAAATCTAACAAATAATTATGACCACCAAAACAACAATCTCAAAGATTAAAGAATCTAAGTGAAACAATCTGTATAATTATGGGTGGTAGCCCAGGGGAAAATGCCTAGCATGGGTGGCAGCTCAGGTATGAACGCCTAGCATGGCTGATCCCAATTTGTGTAATTTTGAGGACCGCATCCCAGGGGTTAAAATGCCTAGCATGGGTCATCCCCTTATACCACTGATCAGCTGGTCATTCGTATCACATGCCTTATAAAGATCATAACACACAGAAATGTAAAAACAAGAATGTAACATACATGATCCCACAAGAGTTAACAAATGTGGTCTTTTGTTCTGATTTATGCACACATATATTGATACTTGGTTTCATTCGAACTCTTATTTTATATATTTTATTGCCTTACATATTCGGTACATTTTTTCGTACTGACATCCCTCGCGAGGGACGCTGCATTTCATGCTGCAGGCACATGAACTCCAGCTAGTAGACCTCCTCAATATGAGCACACGACACTCAGCTACTTTTAGTGAGCTCCAGGTTGCTTCGGAGCTTTACTAAGTCCTTGGTTGATTCATTTTGGTATTGTATTGTAGTTAAGGGTAAGGTGGGGTCTGCCCCGACCTACTCTAAGGTTTTCTATCTTTTAGACACTTTGTAGACTTATGTATGTGGTTCAGTTGCGTCTTAACAAGTTGTGGCCTCAACGGCTAAGTCTTGTATATAAGTTTTGGGTCTACTTATGTTGGTTCGTATTTCTGCATCCTATGTGAACTAGTCACAAGATTGTCATAGTTGTATGCACAGTAAGCACAAGTTACATGTTGGTTCTCTCGGGCTTTTAGGGCATCGGGTGCCTGTCCGTGTTAATGGGATTTGAGGCGTGACAAAAGTGGTATTAGAGTAGGTCATCTTAGGGAGTCTACAAAGTCGTGTCTGTGTAGAGTCTTGTTTATGAATGTGTTGTGCACCACATTTATAAATAGGAGGCTACGGGACATGTAAGAGTTGTCTCTTTTCTTTCATTTCTTAGATCGTATGATAGAACCAATGTTGTAGGTGAATCATACGTAACTTCTAAATTGTTTTATCATAGGGCAGATTCCGGTTATGAGTAATAGTAAAAGTACAGGTAAGCGAGTGGATTCCCCGACTGCTCCATCTCCAGAAGATCTAAGGAGGGAAGCTGGACCTCAATAACCCCTATTAATGCTACAGAGAAAGATTTAAAGAATGAAGTCCAAATATTGACTCGTATAGTTGCTGGCAACATCCAAAGGCTCTAGCTCCAGTTGCAAGCACTAGTGGAGTAGATAGAGCAACTGGCACGCGGATACATGATTTTATTAATTTGGACCCTCCATCATTCACCGGGTCAGATCCTAATGAAGATCCAAAAGACTTTATAGATCAGATCCAACACACGTCGGATGTTATGCATGTAAGTGGTAAAGAAGCACTCGAGCTAGCATCATATAAATTAAAGGGTGTGGCTATATTGTGGTATGAAGCTTGGAAGCAAACTGGGGGAGCATATACACCTTCAGCTACATGGAAAGAGTTCAAAAAGGCATTCCTTGACCATTACCTGCCATTGGAGATCCGAGAGGCCCGTACGGATCAGTTCTTAAATCTCCACCAAGGAAGTATGAGTGTGACAGAGTACAGTCTCAAATTTAATTCCTTGGCCAGGTATGCTCCTAATGTAGTTACTACTATTGAGTATAGAGTTCATCGATATGTGGATAGATTATATTTATAGCTGGTTAGAGATTGCACCATTGTTTCATTGAATAAAGATATGGATATAGCAAGGATGTAAGCTTTTGCGCAAAAATCTGAGAATCAAAGGCAAAGAAGAAGGACACAAGAGTCGAAAATAGGGCATCCTAAGAGGGCCAGATCCATGGGGCAGTTTACACCATCCCAAAGTGAGTTTAGGCCTCGGTTCTTTAATAGACCGCCTAGGCCATCATATTTCTACTCTACAGCTAGAGGAGGTCATCATAGGGAGTCTACAAAGTCGTGTCTGTGTAGAGTCTTTCTTATGGATGTGTTGTGCACCACATTTATAAACAGGAGGCTATGGGACATGTAGGAGTTGTCTCTTTACTTTCATTTCTTAGGTCATGCGATAGAACCAATGTTGTAGGTGAATCGTACCTAACTTCTAAATTGTTTTATTATAGCGAAGGTGCCAGTTACAAGGAGTAAAAGTGCAGGTAAGTGAGTGGATGTGGCTTCCCGAGAAGGGACCAGCCAACCACCACCTAGTCAAGATATTCAAAGTGAGGATCAAGATGAGTATCTATCACAGACTTCCCCGACCCCTCCATCTCCAGAAGATCTAAGGAGGGAAGTTGCACCTCAAGAACCCCCTATTAATGCTACAGAGCAAGATTTAAAGAATTTAATATAATTATTGACTCTTATAGTTGTTGGCCATAGCCAAAGCTCCAGTTGCAGGCACTAGTGGTGTAGATAGAGCAGCTGGCACGCGGATACATGATTTTATTAATGTGGATCCTCCATCATTCACCGAGTCAGATCCTAATGAAGATCCACAAGACATTATAGATCAGATCCAGCACACTTTGGATGTTATGCATGTAAGTGGTAAAGAAGCACTCGAGCAAGCAACATATAGATTAAAGGGTGTGGCTATATTGTGGTATGAAGCTTGGAAGCAATCTAGGGGAGCATATACACCTTCAGCTACATGGAAAGAGTTCAAAAAGGCATTCCTTGACCATTACCTGCCATTGGAGATTCGAGAGGCCCATGCGGATCAGTTCTTAAATCTCCACCAAGGATGTATGAGTGTGAGAGAGTACAATCTCAAATTTAATTCCTTGGCCAGGTATGCTCCTAATGTAGTAACTACTATGGAGGATAGAGTTCATCGATATGTGGATAGATTAGATTCATAACTGGTTAGAGATTGTACCATTGCTTCGTTGAATAAAGATATGGATATAGCAAGAATGCAAGCTTTTGTGCAAAAATTGGAGGATCAAAGGCAAAGAAGAAGGACACAAGAGTCGGAAATAGGGCATCCTAAGAGGGCCAAATCCATAGGTTAATTTACACCATCCCAAGGTGAGTTTAGGCCTCATTTCTTTAACAGACTGCCTTGGCCATCATCTTTCTACTCAACAGCTAGTTCTCCACCACAGTTTCAAGGATTTATGGGCAATCAATTTGGGCAAAGAAGTGAAAGCCAAGGTTCACAAATAGCGGGTCATCAAGAGCAGGGAAGTACGAGCCAATCAAGGCCTCCTCGACAGCCTTGTAAACAATGTGGAAGAAATCATCTAGGTGCATGTAGGTTTGGGACCTATGTTTGTTTTTTGTGTGGTACACCGGGGCATATGTTGAGAAACTACCCTCATAGGGGCACGGGTGGTGTTGGACAACTTACTAGATCGGTTGTTGCATCATCGTCATCAACACCTTTTTAAGGTAGGGGACTACATATGCGTACATGTCATCGTAGAGGAGATAGGGGAGCAACTAGTTCTAGTGGAGTTCATAATCGCACAAATGGTCTAGGGGATCGACAAAATTTGGAAGCTTCCCCAGATGTGGTTACAGTTACAATTTCCATATTTTCAGATATTGTATATGCACTAATTGATCCGGGGTCTACATTTTCATATGTTACTCCATTGATTGCTGGAAAGTTCAAAAGAACACCAGAATTATTAGTGAAGCAATTTGAAGTGTCTACACCGATTGGTGAGTCTATTATAGCTAGAAGGGTTTATCGTAATTGCATTGTAATTGTTTGTGATTGTGATACATTGACTGATCTTGTTGAGCTAAAAATGGTAGATTTTGATGTTATAATGGGTATGGATTGGTTAGCTTCTTGTTATGCCACGGTAGATTACCGCACTAAGATAGTGCATTTTCAGTTTCCAAAAGAGGCAGTCCTTGAATAGAAAGGTAGTATTGGGGCGCCAAGAGGTAAATTTATTTCCTATCTTAAGGCAAAGAAGATGATGTCCAAAGGATACATATGTCATCTGGTCAAAGTGAAAAATATAGATGTAGAGCCATCAACTCTTCAATCCATTTCGATGGTAAATGAATTTCCCGATGTCTTTCCTGAAGATCTTCTGGGTTTGCCTCCAGAACGAGATGTAGAGTTTGGTATTGATGTGATTTCAGATACTCGACCTATCTCCATCACCCCATATAAAATGGAACCCGCAGAATTACGGGAATTGAAGGAGCAATTAAAAGACTTAATAGAAAAAGGTTTCATAAGGCCTAGTATGCCCCCATGGGGAGCACCAGTTTTGTTTGTACGTAAGTAAGATGGCTGGTTGAGAATGTGCATTGATTACCAACAGTTGAATAAAGTAACAATTAAGAACAAATATCCCCTTCCTAGAATTGATGATTTGTTTGATCATTTACAAGGTGCTAGGTGTTTTTCAAAGATCGACCTGAGGTCAGGTTATCACCAAGTGAGGGTCAAAAACAAAGATATACCTAAGACAACTTTCCGAACATAGTATGGTCATTTTGAATTTTTGGTAATGTCATTCGGGCTAACAAATGCGCCAGCAGCTTTTATGGATTTGATAAATTGGGTGTTCAAACCATTTTTAGATATGTTCATGATAATATTCATAGATGACATTTTGGTGTATTTACGGAATAAGACCATGCTAATCACTTGCGGCAGGTTTTACAAATTCTTCGTGATCATAAGTTGTATACAAAGTTCTCTAAATATGAGTTTTGGTTGAAATTTATGGCATTCTTAGGTCATATTATATCCAATGAAGGAATAAGGGTTGATAACCAGAAGATAGAAGTCGTGCAAATTTGTAATGTTGATAACAGTACCACACATCCTATCTACTGAGTTCAGCCAAAACAGGGGCATTGCCACTACAACTTTGACAGTGAACAAAAAAAGGGAAAATAAAAAAAAGACCATAAGACAAACTCTTTAAGACGGAGGGGGACGAGGAGAGAAGGACTACAGCAACAGGGTTATCTGAGAATGAGCATCACCATGAGCTTAAAGAAGCTGCTTAGTGAGGAATTTGATTCAAGCAGTCGGGCATTGTCAGCCCTCAATCTATCAACTTTCTCCTTAGTCTCAGTGCTAGTACCAGGTCCTTGAGATTCATATTGTTAAAGTAGGTCCCTAATTCTAGCAATCTACACATCCTTGGCACTGAAAATAGACATGAACTCTTCCATTTCTCGTTTGAGTGTGTCCTATTTCTCGAGAAGCTCAGAAACGTGTGATTTATCCTTTACCTTGCCCTCTGAATAGTCACATTACAAGAGTCTGGCTGTAGAGAATGCCTGGTTTACTGTCCCTGCAACCCCTCTGCAAAAAGGCACCTTAAAGTGATCAAATATATGATTCAGGAGGTACCCAATTTGACGATATACTTCTTTTACGGCCACCCTTTTCAGAAGTGTGAATCTTTTTTTGGCACCCATTTAGCTTATCCTTTTCTTGGAGAAACTTGAACAACTTTGACCTCTTTATCCATTCACCCACAATCTTCATGAAATTTTGGTTTGTTTGAATAGCCAACTTAGGCCAAAATCCTAAGTTGGGGGTGTGATGAAAAAGAAGAAAAGCCAAGAAGTTTGAATATTTCCCCATTTGATTGACTGTTTTGAAAAAGATGGAACACCTCCATGTAAAAAAAAAAAGAGAAAGGAAATGAAAAGAAAAGAAAAGAAAAGAAAATGACTGAAAAAAAGAAAAAGTTGTGAAATAAAGTAGTAAAATTTGCAAAAGAGATGGGGTATCCGGTAGTTCATATGAAGTTGAATAATGGGTGGATTATGAGAATGTTTGAAATGTTGAAGAAAAGGAGGAAAGTGATGTTCAGGCCATACTTCATCAAGGCAGAAACCACTGAGCCTAAATGACAATACCCTTACACTCAGCCCCGTTACAAGCCTTGCAAAGACATTTGTGATCTTGAGTGAGCTGAAACAAATGTTGATTGGAAAATAAGGGCAAATCTATGGGTGAAGTCATGATTGTGTTCATGCATTTGAATACTTTTGTTGAGCTTGAACTTGCATTTGAAGCAAGCATTGTGAGATTGAGCATACTTGATGATGGTGAGTCACAATTTGAAACTTTGAGTGCATAATTGATCATTGTATGAGTAGTTTGAACCTTGTTGTGTGCATTTTTGTTGAGTCTTAGGCTGCACTATTTGTAGTGTTCCTTATTGAACTGCTGGTCTTGAGTTTTACTTGAGGACAAGAAAAAGTTTAAGTTGGGGTGTTGATGAGTCCAAGATTTGGACTCATTTAGGGATTTGTTTTGATAGTTTTAGTGTCATCAAATGCCTTATTAATGCTCTAAATTGATGATAAAGTGTCGATTTGCAATATTTAAAGCTAAGGAGCAAGGCAAGTACACTACCGGATAAAAATGAACTAACAAGCCAAAGGAGCGGAGAAAAGCAACCCTGGTGATCGCCAAGACCACTCGGCAGTTCACCGAATAGCCCACTAACCCGCCTAATTCTACAGTACACACGTTTAAAATGAGAGGAATTTGGGTGAACTGGGTCCCATATCGGCGAATCACTTAATGGATCGGCAAAGAGAGGATGCACTGCCAAAAGTGCTCAATAAACAGTAAAAATGCGAGAAAATTGGCGATCCAAAAGAGCAAAGGGAGCAATTCAGAAGGGATCGGCAATCTCGATATAGACCGCCTAAAGTTACAGTGCATGTGGGATGAAAATATGAAGCTAGAAGGCGATGGATAGTAGCGATTGCGAATCGGCGACCGGTCGGCGAAGCCTAACTTTCTTCACCGATTGGCCCCAAAAGGCTAAATATTGGATCAGTATAAATTGATATTTTGAAGAGAGAGAGATGGCATCAAAACATTGTGAAAATGGAGATTTAGAAAAAAACACCATTCTTGTTGGTTTTTGAAGGCTTTTTCAAGTAGACTTTGAGTTGGGTATTGCAATTTAAGGAAGATTTGTTCATTTTTATATTGTGTAAATCAAAACCCTGCTATGGAGCATGTAATAGGTATTGAATTTTTGCTTTTTGTGATGAGTAGCTAAAACCCCATTCTTAGGGGTTTGACCACGAAATCAATTGCTTAATTTAGTTAAGTGGGTGTTAGAAATTATTGATTATAGTGCTAGTTCGAAGAGGGTCTGATTTATTGCTACTGTTTAATTGCATTATTGAATATTTATTTCAATATGATTTAGTGTTTTATGCTTGCTCGAGAGAGGGGTGTGAAACGAAGGCGATAAGTTAGCATTTGTCGCAATTGGGCTACTATGGGTTCAACTTGAGAGAGTGAATCCTAAGTCTCGTTCTACCTATCTAGCTTGAGAGAGTGGATATAGTGAGGTTGTTGGTTGATTTTCATAGTTTTCCTGTTGAGGTTTGAAAGAACTCAATTGAAGCGAGGTAGTTGTTCGAGAGAAAATTATCTCATTTAAGGCCCTTCGTACCCATGAAGATTTAGTAACTATTAATAATCACCTAGCACCCATTTAACAAGAATTTGGCAATTGGTTGGTCATTACTCTAAGTGCCTCTTATCCATTTGATTAATCTTGTAGATTGATATTGTTGGGATTGCTAACTGATATACAACTCCCTCTCCTAAAATTTTATGTCACCCTCTTGATTCAATAAAGATTTTTGATAATTTCTATTCCTACAATTATTCAAATCCCATTTACTACCATATTTGACATCAAACTTGTACCACTCCTTGTGGGTTCGACCCAAACTATTCTTTGGGTTTCATACTGCTTAACGATAGTTTACACCTAGAATTGGATGAGGTCTATTTGAACGTTAATCAGCGACAAAAATGGGCAATTGGCGACTTGTCGATCGGTTCCACGACAACACACTGGATCGCCCAAAGTTACAGGACTTGGGATGCTAAAAACTAATGCAAAATGGTGATGGAAAGAGCGCCAATGGTAGATCGCTGAACCACTCAACGAGGCATGAGTTATCCCGTTCCCGCTGAGTTGACTTTTAGGCCAAAACGCAGGCAACTATAAATTGGACTTAAAACGGAATTTTGAGGAGTTCTCCCCTAGAGATTGCAGTTCCCATTCTAGAGTTAGAGTTTTTCTCTTAGTTTCAGTTCTTATTGTAGACTTCAAGGATTTCTAAGCTAAATTTTGAGGATTTGCAAGTGGGTTTCTAAATTCCTTCAATTTAGACCATTGTAAAGACTTGGGAACCCTTACACAGATCATAACGAATATATTTGGTAATCGTTTCTCTATTTTTCTAATGTTTGCCTAAAACCCCAATTCTTTGGGTGTGATCATGTGATTATGGGTTGAATTAGCTTATGGGTATTGCTAATTACTGATTTAAATGCTTAATTGAAGTGGGTTTTAATTGATAGTTGTGTTTTAAACTAAGAATTGTAGTCGCAAATACAATTCAAACATAGAATTCTGGGCTTGCTTGAAAAAGAGGTTTTAGAATCAAAGCTTTCAATTGATGATTGTAGTTATTGGGGTGATATGGGTTTGCCAGAAAGAGTAAATCCTAACCTCAATTTTACCCATCTAGCTTGAAAGAGTAGATGAATTAAGGTGTGGGCTGTTCTTATTTGCTAAGCTTGTTGATGTTTGAAAGAAATCACTTGATTCGAGATAGTTGTTTAAAAGAAAGCTATTTCACTTTTAGCCTAGCCTACCCACTAATATTTAGCTATTTATTAGTAGTTTCAATTACCCATATAGTGAAAGTTACCTATAATCGATCACATCCTGAAAATTCCTCTCTATATTGTTATTTCCTTAGTGTTTGATTGTGTTGCAGCTGATAATTTGCAAATCAAAACCCCCCATCTGACATTTGTGTCATCCCCTTAGACTAGTTTACATGTTTTTTTTTCTATAATTTCTATTCCTATAACTAATTAGACTACATTTGTAGTTCATAACTGAATTTGAACACGTACCGCTCCCAGTGGTTTCGACCCCAATCTTTCGTTGGGTTTTATACTAGTTAACAATCATTTGCACCTAGAATTGGATGAGGTGTGCTTGAAACATTAATCAGTACTAGAGCTCAGAATCTTTTATCTTTCCTACGACTTAGACCTATGGATCGTAGATAAGTCTCGTCTCCCAACACTTAGCTTTGTAAACCATCATTACATTCTACGATTCATCCCTACGGCTCGTAGGTGATGTCGTCCAACCTCAAAAAGTTGATGCTTCAACCTGTTTCATCTCGACTTGTTTAAAACCTGTTTTCCTACAAAACACAAGTAAAATACCATCAAATCTACTAAAAAGATGCTTAAGAGACATGCAAAACTCCATGTTTAAAGCATGATAAGTACCATAAATCCGCGGTACATCAGCATGACTCACCAAACAAAAACTCAGTGAAATTCCTTAGGGGTAATTATATGATGAGTTTTCTTATGAGTATGGGGTCCTCAAGGACATGACAAGGATGTTTAGTGTGGCTCACCAAACAAAATAAAAGCTTAAGTTGTGATTTCTGAGGGGAAAATTACAAGATAAAATTTCTCGTGAGTGTGGGGTCCTCGAGAACATGACAAAGATTTTTGATGTGGCTCACAAAACAAAACAAAAACTCAAGGTTTAAAATTTTGTGTTGGGGGGGGGGGGGTATAGGATGAGTTTCTCATGAGTCTAG
>JAJOOR010044789.1:0-11113 GCA_036250505.1 Solanum acaule
AGGGGTTGATTGAGGTAAAAACATCTTAAGATTTGAAACATTTTTCATTAAAAAAAAATTATTAGGGAGGGTCGGGTATGGGGTATGAGTAGGGTAAGAAAAAAAAATTAAAGGATGAAGTAGAATTTTGGAAAATGTTTTCCTTAATTTTGGAAGGGAAGTCATTTTCCTTAAATTTGAGGAAAATGAGTTGATTTGGAAAACATTTTAAGCCAACCAAACACACCCTTGATGATTGTAATTTTCTCTATTTTGATCATGTCATATTACACAAAAGTCCAATTCTTGCGGTATAATTCCCAAATTCTTGATGAAATGGAAACAATTGAAATGAATAACGACGGACAAGGTCCAAATCCAAATTTAATAGTATATCAAATTAAAGTAGTTGAAAAATTGATTCATTACAATTTATAAGTGTGTGGAACTTTAAAGAAAGAGATTTTAAAGCAAATAGTTGATCATATTTATTATCTACTTTTCTTAAGTTATATGAATATTTACACATTGGCCACTAATAAAGGGGAATAACACATACGTCATTGTGAACATCTCTTTTCCTATCATTGAGATATTCGTTAGCTATTTTTAATATTGAATCATCAAAAATGAACTTTAAAAACCAAATTGAATATCAAATATCCACCATTTTTAATGAATTATTTATTATATATATGATGAGTAACATTAACGAGTGATTTGGATGTCTTGATTGACCTACACAAAAAAACTCATAATATTAGAGTTTGAGAATGAGTATAATTTCTCTAAAAGTTACCATGTCAAATTTCAGGAAAACTATGTTGGTAAAATATACCAAACATCACATAATTACCATTCTTGTAATTAGCATGTAAAAGAAGGGCAATTTAGTAAAAGGTGGCAAAATATGACCGTTGGGAGGGATCTTCCCTGTATATTTACTTCCACTGTTCTTTAACTCCAAAACTATGATGAAAAAACACAAAATAGTTTTGAGAAATCATCCAACATACTGAGAAGAAAGCTTGATAATCTCGTGTGCAAATTCTTCGAAGAAGGCTGTAAATTTCTCTATTTTGTGAGATCTTTGTGTTCTTCTGCTATCTATCATCCATGATTTTAATCCCTGAGAAAAATTATATTTTTTTCGTCTAGTTGCTGTGGAACTATGTTCAATTCTCGAATCTTGTACATTTGGGTTTCTTCTATTTTAGGGTTCAAGCTGAAAACAAAATTTAAATTCTATTTTTGGTTCTTCATATGGAGTTATTCTAGGGTTTTTCTTTGTTAGATTAAAGGGAATCGTAGCGATCTGATCTTGATACAAACCCTAGGTACTTAAGTAATATAATAACCATAACCCAACAACTCTAGCAGTTGGATATCCTTTCTTTCTGGATGGATGGAGAACCTGGGCGAAAGATGGAATACTTTTGGATTTTATTGGCTAAGTTATATCCTCAAAAAAGTTTTATTGGCTGAGTGATCTATATAGTTTATAGGTGTATTTGTTGGCTATTGACAACTTGTCTCCCCTATTTTACCAATGCTTTTCCTGATACATGCATAATATGTATAAATTCAAAGTTCAGAATTATGTAAAGGATTCCTTTTCCAGATCTCTTTAAGACCTTGTTCCTTTTGAATATCTCATAGGGTAAACTGCTTGAACTTTGCAGATACAAACACTGGGGACAAACATCTACATGGTTAGGTGGAATTAATCCTCTAGACCATGAAATGCCAATAGATGAGGATGATGGATTTTTCCCTACATCTGGCAATGACTTGGTTTGTTTGATGTTGTCCATCATAATGATATGAGAAATTTAAATTTGCGCCCTCTTACACTAAACTATTTTTCTAGAAACCAGAAGTAGTCAATTCCAGTCGGAAGTATCGTGTTCGTCTTCTAGTTTGTGCTCCGTCAAATTCTGCGCTCGACGAGATTGTGTTGCGCATTCTAAACACTGGTACGCTCTTTATTATGAACATATTTCTTCTCACACAAGTTGTGGTGGTGTTGCTATGATGAATATCATTACCTAATTGTTGAATTTACAAAATTATAGGACACTTCACTGCTCCTTTTCTGCTTTTACAACATGAAATTTCTATTATTCTGAAAATTGCCTTAAGAAGATCTTGTTCACTGATCTTATATCAGTCACTTTGAAGCTTTTAGTATTTGTTCCACTTGTGAATGAAATAGATATAACGTACAACAATGTGATAACTAAGTCAATGAGTGCTATGAGAAATGTTGGTATACTTAAATTTGCTTAACCAGCCTTACATTAGGGGTTACCCAAGGGAATGCAGTCATCAGTAAACATGTAAGAACTTTTTACCACTCAGTGCTTCTGTCCCCCTTGATGACCTATTAGTAGTTCTCAGTCATGTAAAACTTAGCATACATTTTTCTCATTCAACATTTCTCTTTGCAGGCATTTGTGTTGATACAGGTTTGACTTATCCATTTATTTTCTAGGTTGTATAAACAAAATAGGCCTTTTTTTAATGCTCTTTCAAGTGTACTATTTTGTGATTTATGTATGTATGTATCTCGAAAAGCCATGACGAATGGAGCTGCTCAATGCTCAATTGTTTGTTTTTATTTATTCCATGAAAAATACTTTAATGTATCAAAATTACCACAAAAAGAAATTAGTGTATAAAATTTTAAAAAGGTAGTGGTTGATATTCAAGTCTCATTGATGCTTTTTAACAAGAAAGTTGGAACTTTGGTAGAGTTAAGTATTTAAGAAAGTTCATTACTCTAGGGTCCACCAGGAACTGGAAAAACACAAACCATACTTGGGATTCTCTGTGCCATTTTGCATTCAACTCCTGATAGAGTACACTCCAACAAGTATGCCGCTTAATTTTTGGAATTTCATGGTCAAACGGAAAAAAAAGTGAATAAAAATGTTATGGCCAAACCACTCCCTGGTTGGCGTTATATTTGGGCATCTTATTCTTACCTCTTTCCGGGATTGATAGTTATGTTTCTTGCTATTACTGCAAAGTAAATGGTATAGAGTTTATACACATTGAATCATTCTATCAAATATATTTCACACACTCATAGTACAAGGATAAAGTCATGTTATTTAAGCTTTGATTCTTGTATATAATGTTCTTTTCTTTGTTGCAAAACTAGATGATCTGGTATTTTAAGCAAAAAAAACTATGTCTTCAATAGTGTTGTAACTGTATTTAGTTGCCCTCATTAAGATGGCAATTTCTGGTGTCACATTATAAAGAATCTTTTCTTTTCCATATGCCCTTTGGGCAGAATTTGAACTGTTTTCTTGGAAAGCTATTACTAGCTTTTTTTTATCTTTAATAAATCTATTTCTTGCTACCACTGCAGATGTTATTCTAAGTGATTGAATAGAGAATATAGACACACTGAATCGAAATGCAACATAAAATTCTTTGATGCTTACATCACTCAATTCTTTGTTTTTTTTGCTTGTACTTTCTGTATATAATCAATCATGTTTTGCTCTCATTTCATATTATAAGCTCATCTACATGGTGCAGAATCTTATCCAAATTCTGTTGGGACACGAAGACATGGCTATGCTAAGGGAAGCAGCTGTTGGATGACATGCCTGCTTCCCAGCCGAGGGTATTTTATACATTTTATGTGTGTTTCCTAGTACAGTTTAGTACTTCTACTGCATTGCAATTTGGTTGAGGTGTTTCTCTCTGTCGTACTTTTGCTGGGTTTCACCTCAGTAATTCCGCTCTTCTTCCTTTCTGTAAGTTTGCTGTCATCGCTCTTTTTGGAAGAAATTTTAGGGGTTTGATTTGAGTTCTCTTTTTCTATTTGATGTTGTCTCCTCCCCGATCCTATTGATTGAGATTTTCTTTGGTGCTGCTTGTCATGTCACTGCATCTGTGAACTCAGTTTGGGGGTTTTTGGTCAAAACCAATTAGGGTGTTCAACAATTTCTCTCTGCCAATACAGAGTGATTTCTGGTTGTTTGGGTGTTCAGCGATTCCTCCCTTTTCTAGTAAAATTTTGATCTTAGAGGCAGGGGGGAGCGATAGTATTACCAAGTTTGTCCATCTATAATAGTTTTTCAAAATGCATCTTCCATCATGACTGAAACTATTATCGTATTGGACTTTTTCGCCTCCAGTATATTAGTAACTTCTCATGAAAATGAGGCTTAAACTTGTGCAGATTGGTAATTCCTGGTTTAATGTCTTGCTGATTGATTTGTTCATGTGTCTAAGCATCTCAGCACCCTTCCATGTAGCAAATGGTTCATTATATTTATTATTGAAATAGAATTCATCAATAGTATTTAAAGTACCCCTCACCCTCAAATGTTAGACTAAATTTCCATTGTTTTGTCCAGTTCATTTAAAGTACTCCTCACCCTTAGATTTCGGACTGAATTTTCTTGGTTGTGTTCAGTTTATTCGCTTTAGAGAGTTAGGAGAAGTGGAGAATGATAATACAAAACAACGAAAAGTTATTTGCTTTAGAAGTGGAGAATGATAATACAAAACAACGAAAAGTTAATTGGGTTGTATTGACTGTTTAGTTAGACGATGTGTGAATGAGGTCGTTTTTCTCTTCATGTTGAAGTCTTCATTCGTCCTGAAATCTATTTGTTTTTGTACCACTAAAATCTTTAATATCCCTTTTTCAAGAAAAAACCAAACAATTACTTTATTTTCCCCCCACCTGTACTCATTATTATTTAATTTTTCTCCACTTCAGATGGATTACTCTCTCTGCAACTTCTCTAAAAGGACAACTCAAATTCTTAACTTACATGCATATTAACGTTGTTCTTGAAGAAAGCACATCAAATAGAAGTGATGCATGTTAGGCTTCCTCTTGGCCGTCATCCCTATTTATCCACCAAAACTCATGGCACAGAATCAACTTTCAACAAGAGCACACTGTCAACCTCAAATGATCTGCTCCTCCTCTGTAGAAATTGAACATGATATTGCTTCATTCCTAATAGGTAATTCTGGCATTATTTTTCTTAAAATGCAATGTATTCCTACACATAGTATTGAAGAAATCATTGGTTCTCTGTCAAAATAATAATAGTGTTTCCTAGACAAATCCTAATGTGAGGTAATATAGTTCAATACAAAGGATTCGAGAATAGTAGTAGCAATCACCGAATCACTGAACGCCATGGTAAGCCTACAACTTTGACATCCAAGCATTATGTTGAGTAGCCTTACAAGTTTTCACTTATGCAGAAACCATTTGATTAATGTAGGTAAAGTATTTGAAGGAACTTAATTTTATTTGAATACAATTATCAACCTGTAATCTCTTAATATTTGCAAATCGAAGTTATTGGACTTTACTTTATCATTGTACTATATTCTAGAATATAATTTGAGTTTGGTTTGTGTTCTGGCATTAGCTGGCAAATCCGAGATTGCTTATTTACAAGTTCAAAAATTGTCTTGAGAAGATATATGATTAATTTTTTGTTGGAGGCAGAGGGAATTTCAGTTTGAACTTAGCAAGATACCCTACTGCCATGCACCCACGGTTCCCCGCCTGGAATCTGAATCGAGTTCGGAATCACTCTAACGGGCCCATGCACTTATGGAGATACCCTACTGCCTTGCACCCAAGTGTGTAATCTACTTACAGAATATACGAGGGACAGCCCATGCACTTACAGAGATACCGTTGGATATCTAGAAGACCCACCGTTCAAATAACCGAAGACGTTTCCCCATCAAATCTACAGGCTTTATTCTAGATTTAGTCAAAAATGTTGAGGTAATATCTAATTTAGTTATGTTTTTCCTAGAAAGAGTACTCACAACTTCATGGATTGTTCTGCCTGTACTCAAGCTAATTTTGTTATCCCTTCAAACTTATTTAGATTAAAGGCTTGGACAAGCACAAAAGCAGAGACGCCACATGTACCGAGGACATTGAAGAAAATATCCATTGTTTGACTGTTGTCTTTTCTTAATTGCTTAAACAAATATAGATTATCAGTTTCACGACCTCTTCCTCTTCCATCACCTCAGAATGTCGCTGCTACAAGTATTATTCCCAATACCTCTGCACCATTGGCACTACTTTAAGATGAAATTTCTAGTACATGCTACCATTTCTCTTCAAAAATAAATGGTAGCATGTTTTGATTTCACTTAAATAAGTAACTTGATTCTACTACAAGCTGCTTGACAAACTTAACATCTAATATATTCAGATGGAAATGTGGATGAGTAGCAATAAAACCGTCTGCCAAACTGAAAAACAACAAGTATCATATGTCATATCGGTCAAATTATATGATCATCAACACCAAGCGAGCTTCTTCTTGGTTGTCATTGGCACTTAACATCTAGTGCAACTGAAAAGAGACCCACACCAACAAAAGCTTTCCAAAAGAAACTGAAAAGGGAAATAAAACTGTCCCAAACTCATTCTCTCTCTCTCTATTATTAGATTGTATTTAGTTATTTTTGTTTTGATTAATTCTAACTTTGAATACTTAATACAATGAAAAAAACTATTTAGGTTTCAGGTGAAGCTTTACAATGAAAAAAACCAATACTTCGAAGAAATACACAAAGTACAGAGAGAAGAAGGGCTACTCTTGTTGATTTTTTGAACACTTGTATTTTATTCTTTTTAATAGGAGGAACAAGAAGAAACATTAAAAATATGTTAACTCTTGTTTGATTTTTTGAATACTTGTATTTTATTCTTTTTAAAGGAGAAACAAGAAGAAACAGTAGCACAAATATGTTACTCTTGTTTGATTGGCGTGTTTTTGGCTGAAATTTTTCATGGATGTCCGTTAAGACTTTAGTAATGGAGCTAGTTGGTCCCGAGGGGTAAACTGGCGCATTTTAAAGTTCAAACGATCCCCACAGCAGGTAAACCCCCATTTTACCGATTTTCGTGTGCTTAGTGCATGGATATTTGGTGATCCAGAATTCTGGCGTGTTTTTTACCGAAATTTTTTATGAACATCCATTAAGCCTTTAGTAATGGAGCCAGTTGGTCCCGAGGGGAAAACTGACGCTTTCAATTTCAAAAGATCCCCACAGCAGATAAACGTGATCTGAATTTTTGGCGTGTTTTTGGTCAAACTTTTTTATGGACGTCCATTAAGACCTTAGTAATGGAGCTAGTTGGTTCTGAGGGGAAAATTGGCGCATTTTCAAGTTCAAACGAGCCCTACAGCAGGTAAATCCCCATTTTGCCGATTTTCGTGTGCTATATAGTCCATGGATTTTTTTATGATCCAAAATATCTGCGTGTTTTTAGCCGAAATTTTTCTTGGACGTCCATTAAGACCTTAGTAATGGAGCCAGTTGGTCCCGAGGGGCAAATTGGTGCATTTTTAGGTTCAAACAAGCCCTACAACAGGTAAACCCCCATTTTGCCGATTTTCGTGTGCTACAATCCTTGGATTTTTGGTGATCTGGATTTCCGGTGTGTTTTTGGCCAAAATTTTCATGGACGTCTATTAAGACCTTAGTAATGTAGCTACTTGGTCCCGAGGGGTAAACTGACGCATTTTCAAGTTCAAATGAGCCCCACAACAGGTAAACCTCCATTTTACCGATTTTCGTGTACTAATCCATGGATTTTTGGTGATCCGGAATTCTGGCGTGTTTTTTGCTGAAATTTTTCATGGACGTCTATTAAGACATTAGTAATGGAGCCAGTTGGTCCCGAGGGGTAAACTGGTGCATTTTCAAGTTCAAACGAACCCCACAGTAGGTAAACCCCCATTTTACCCATTTTCATGTGTATAGTCCATGGATTTTTGGTGATCCAGAATTTCAACGTGTTTTTGGCCAAACCTTTTCATGGACGTCCTTGAAGACCTTAGTAATCGAGCCAGTTGGTCCCGAGGGGAAAATTGGTGCTTTTTCAAGTTCAAACGAGCCCCATAGCAGGTAAACTCCCATTTTGCCGATTTTTGTGTGCATAGTCCATGGATTTTTTATAATCCAAAATTCCAGCATGTTTTGGCCTAAATTTTTCATGAACGTCAATTAAGACCTTAGTAATGGAGCCAGCTGGTCCTAAAAGGTAATCTGGCGCATTGTCAAGTTTAAACGAGCTCCACAGCAGGTAAACCCCTATTTTGTTGATTTTCGTGTGCATAGTCTATGGATTTTTTGTGATTCGAAATTCCAGCGTATTTTTGGACAAAATTTTTCTTGGACGTCCGTTAAGACATTAGAAATGGAGCCAGTTGATCCCGAGGGGTAAATTGGCGCATTTTCAAGTTCAAACGAGCCCCACAGCATCTAAACCCCCATTTTGCCGATTTTCGTGTGCTATATCCATGGATTTTTGGTGATCTCGAATTTCGGCGTGTTTTTGGCTGAAATTTTTCATAGACATCCGTTAAGACCGTAGAAATAGAGTCAGTTGATCTCGAGGGGTAAACTGGTGCATTTTCAAGTTCAAACGAGCCCCATAATAGGTAAACCCTCATTTTTTCAATTTTCGTGTGCTATAATCCATGGATTTTTGGTTATCCGGAATTTTGGCGTATTTTTGGTCGAACTTTTTCATGGACGTCCGTTAAGACCTTGGTAATGGAACCAGTTGGTCTCGAGGGGTAAACTGGCGCATTTACAAGTTCAAACGAGCCCCACAACAAGTAAACCCCCATTTTGTCGATTTTCGTGTGCATAGTCCATAGATTTTTGGTGATCCGGAATTCCGGCGTGTTTTTGGTCAAATTTTTTCATGGACGTCCGTTAATACCTTAGTAATGGAGCCAATTGGTCCCCAGGGGTAAAGTGGTGCATTTTCAAGTTAAAATGAGCCCCACAACAGGTGAGCCCCATTTTGTCAATTTTCGTGTGCTATAGTCTATGGATTTTTGGGTATCCGGGATTCCAGTGTGTTTTTGGCCGAATTATTTCATGGACGTTCGTTAATACCTTAGTAATGGAGCAAGTTGATCCCGAGGGGCAAACTAGCGCATTTTCAAGCTCAAACGAGCTTTACAGCAGGTAAACCCCTATTTTGCCGATTTTTGTGTGCTATAGTCCATGAATTTTTGGTGATCCGGAATTCTGACGTGTTTTTGGCCGAAATTTTTCATGGACATCCGTTAAGACCTTAGTAATGGAGCCAATTGGTCCTGATGGGCAAACTGGCGCATTTTCAAGTTCAAATGATCCCCAAAGCGCTTTCTAAAAAGGTATTTCGAACTCAAAATCAATTTTATTTCATCCGATCTTTTTCTTAAAAAAATGAAAATCATTATGCAAAATTGACATTCACATATCCATTACCAAGGTATTTCGAACTCAAAAATCAATTTTGTTTTATCAGATTCTTAGCAAAAAAAATTACAATTTTCTTCAAAATTGTGGGAAATTCAAAATTGAATGGGTTAAAAGACGTTTATCAATAAATCGGCTCGGTCAAATCGCCTTTCGACTGTTTGGTCGCATAGATCTCGAAAAATACCCGAATTCAAAAAACAAATGCCTGAAAAGGACATCTGAGGCCAAAGTTATGACTGTTTGATGTTTCACCAATTTACAACTACTTTTTCAAGTTTCAATCTCTAATTTGGTTAAGCTTCAAACGATCGTAACTTTTGCCTCGGATATCCGTTTGACGCAAAAAAAAATATCATGGGTATTTTTTCTAGATCTATTCGGTCAACTCCTTAATTTGTATTGCTTTTTTATCTTATTATATTTTTATTTATATAGAATAATAGTCAAACAAGGTATTTAGTTAATTTTTTGTTTTAATGTTATATAAAGTATCACTACAGAAAAAACTATGATTAGCGACAAATCATATTCCGTCGCTATTTAACGTGAAAAAAATTATACTTATTTTCTTTCCAATGCAAAAGATTATTAATAATTATAATTGTAAATTAATTATTGCCTCAATAACCTAGAATGTTCTTAGAAACATGTTTTAAATTGTCAGCATTTTTGCAACACCTCTTAATATTCTCTCTCAGCAGAGCTACTCAGTGAATTAGTATCACAAAAAAAAGGACTCATTTACATTATGATGATGCTAAGACAAACCAAGCTTCAAGGACTTGTTGCATGCTTCTGTATACACTTCATAGTTTATTGTAGTTTCAGATTTTAAATGTAGGACTTTTTGCAAGTATCAGTGTCTCTATTATTTATTAGTGGGAAGTATAATAGTCTGGATTCGTAGAGTTTTGATCAGAATCACACATTGTTTTGCTGTTTCTATTTGAAGAGTTAGCTTGCTGACAAGTTTGCTTGAAATTATATGCCCCTCTGTAATATTTTTAATCATTTTCTCCAATAATAAGTGGTGAATATAAAGTTTGAATGACTATGCTACTGAGGTGGATCTATAGTATTGGTTGCAGGTTGTAAATGAACTCCTAATCTTTAACTCTTACATTTGCATAGGTCAAATCACCAAGAATTTTGAATTTTATGTGTTGGCTCATTTGCACTTTGATCCCCTATTTCGTGCTACTCTTCAATTATGTCACCCCTAAGAAATCATTTTCTAACGGAACATAAATTTATATGTCCATATCATATATCTTCCAACTTAATGTTCAGACATAACTTCAGCTTCTAAAGTACTTATTTTCGACTAGACTTCCTTTTTATATGACAGGACAACAAAAAATATAGGAAATCATGTTTCTTGCATATAACATTGCTAAAAGGTCTTGCTGTAAAAGATTATGTACAACTCTTCAAAATTTCTTTATTAATGTATTACTATATAATTCGACTAGACTTCCTTTTTATATGACAGGACAACAAAAAATATAGGAAATCATGTTTCTTGCATATAACATTGCTAAAAGGTCTTGCTGTAAAAGATTATGTACAACTCTTCAAAATTTCTTTATTAATGTATTACTATATAATTCGACTAGACTTCCTTTTTATATGACAGGACAACAAAAAATATAGGAAATCATGTTTCTTGCATATAACATTGCTAAAAGGTCTTGCTGTAAAAGATTATGTACAACTCTTCAAAATTTCTTTATTAATGTATTACTATATAATTCGACTAGACTTCCTTTTTATATGACAGGACAACAAAAAATATAGGAAATCATGTTTCTTGCATATAACATTGCTAAAAGGTCTTGCTGTAAAAGAT
>JAJOOR010044790.1:0-10711 GCA_036250505.1 Solanum acaule
TGAGGGTAGGAACAAAATAAATTGATTTTTTCAACAAAAAAAAATTGTAATTTGAAGTTGAAAGAGAGTTTTGGAAAATGTTTCCTTAAGTTTTGAAGGGAAGTCATTTTCCTTAAATTTGAAGAAAATGAGTTGATTTGAAAAATAATTTCCAAAATATTTAACCCAACCAAACATGAGAAAATTGGAAAATATTTTTCGAAAAATGTTTTCCTTTGTACCAAACATACCCTAAATCAAATTAATTTGAAGTAAAATAAATTGTCACTTTAAAAATTAAAATAAAATTTTAGGGTAGAGAAAATGAGAGAGAAGATTACAAAATAGAGAATCAAATTCTTACCAATATGATAGAAAATTTTAAGTAACTAAGCAAGTACGCTACTGAGATTCCGTATTATTTTTTAATTTGTTTTGGTTTTGATTTTAAATTTTAAAATACAACACAGTATTTTAAAAAACTCGGTAGGAACTTGCCTCGGGGTTCGCCCTAGGGCGGGTCTGTAGCAAAACGTCCCGAAGCTCAAGTGTGTGACTTAGTTTTGTAAGACTTACACCCTAAGCATCCGACTGTACGCCCTAAGCAAGCCCAACACCCAACGCTCGGGGCTCGCCTAATAGATCTTACACAAATTATGTGTTAAAAACTTTTGTTAACTTTGTTGACCATCATAATTGTTGAATAAATAAATGATATTTAATAATTTTTCAATCTATAGAGATAAGAAGGTTCAGAGTAATTCAAAGAGAAAATGGTCTAAAGCCCCCCAAATTATACCTGAAATCCCAACTACACACTCCAACTTCACAGGTGTCATATTACCCCCTGAACTGTTTAAAATTGATATAATTTACTCCCTAAACGCTTAGGTAGCACAATGAGTGTATCTGAGAGGACCAAAACAAATAATAAAACTTTATTTTTAAAATTTCTTTTCATAAATATGTGTATTTTTAATTACTCTTGTTTCTTATTTATTTCCTTTCTTCTTCACAACAACATACACCAAATCTCTCCACCACTCACCTTCTCTAAGCCGCCGCGACCATCACATTCATTGGATTCACCATGGAATTTCATTATTCCTCTTAATTCTAGAATTTTGACTATTCAATTTGTGCATGAAATTAGGAAATTTTGAAAACCAACTCTTTATTAATATTATTAAATTTGTTAATCATCATGACTAACCACATGGCCAAATGGGTTAGAAAATTCTTATCTTGATTTTTGGTGCCCTAATTTAATAATTTTAATTCAAGTTCAGAAAATTTTTTGGGTTGTCAACGAAACCCATATGTTATTTTGAAAATAGAAATGAAAAGATTCATTGTTATGTATCCATTACCTCAATTTGAAGAATTCGACAAATTCATCCATGAAAATAACTTGAGTATCAATCAAATAGTGGATGAAACGGTTAGGAATAAAATTCTCGCCAGATTTTACCTTTTAAAATTGTTGTTGCAGTCATTGATGATGAAAACATGAAACATATCGTTAACTCCTCCAAAACTTGAGTTTTTTTTTATATATCAAAGGTTTAAGACTTGATAATATTAATGGTAGGAAGGAAGAAGTTTGTTGGGTTGATTGATAAACTTTTGATGTTTGCAAGGAAGATGAAAATGGTGGAAAAAAGATTAATCAATGGCAAAAAACGAAAGATTATCAAAGATTTATAACTTTACCTTTCAATAATAAAATTTGAAATTTCATAATTGCACATTTCATTACTGTAAGCTTAAAACTATCATAAATAAAACTTGAAATTTTCTCTTCAATGGCAGAAAAAGTTTCATCAAACAAATGTCAAGAAAAAAGAAAAAGAAAAGAAGAAAGGGGCTGAAAAGAAAAGAAAAAAAATATAAAAGGAAAATAGAATAAAGTAAGAGATAATTTTTTTATTAAAAAAATAATATATATGACGTGGCAGGCGAGTGCATTCACTTTCTAACACAAATCTGGGTGTGACCTTTTAGGGGGTTATATATTCCATTTTAAAAATGTATAGGGGGTAATAGGACTCCCGTGAAGTATAAGTGTATAGTTGAAAATATGGTAATAAATTAAGGGGACACTTTGATTATTTTCTCTAATTCAAACAATAAGTTGTAGTATTATTATATATTACGTAACATTTTCTTCAAAAATACGTAGCGAAGTTTTACTTTTTCACTTATCATTGGATTTTATGGTTTTGTCTAGGGGTGTACAAAACCGAACCAAACCGCAAACCGAGTCAAATCGGAAAAAAAAACCCGACTAGTGATTGGTTTGACTTGGTTTGGTGTTAAAAAAAAATCCGACTATATTTGGGTTGGTTTGGTTTTAACTAAAAAAAATCAACCCGACATTATATATATAATTTTAAAATTTTATTTTATACATAAAAAAATTTACTTTGATATAATTTTTAAATATTTCTTATACCTTTTTATAGTTTTTATCTTTTAATATATTATTTCAAGTTTGAATCTTAGAATTTTGAATAGTTCCATAAAAATTATAGTCCATAGATGTTGGTAATTATAATAAAACTTAAATCAAAATCAAATTAATAATAATGCAAAAAGAAAATCAATTTAAACACTAAGAATGACAATAATATTGAATGTTTATTCTTTGGTTTTACATTATTGGTTGAGACAATTAAAGTACATAATCTTATTTTAATTTCCTTTAATATTTAGTCATGTAACTAATACTTATTAAACTTATTTTAGCATGATTTAGTACTTTTAAATTATGATCATTTTCATTTTGACTTGTTAATTTGCAATATTTGTTTTACACGATTTCATTATTATTATTATTTTTGGATATTTTAGTGTCATTAATCATATCATTATTTGTGTTGTATTCTTAAGAAACACCTTAGATAGTTGTATTTTGGAAGGACTAAAGAAATATTTGAAGTACAAGTAAATTATATGTTTGTATGAATACTTTAGCGGAAAAACCCAAAAATCCGAAAAACCCAAAAAAATCCGAAAAAACCCAAGGTTGAAAACCCGAGTTTTATTGGTTTGGTTTGGTTTATAGATTTAAAAATCCGACAAAAATGGTTTGGTTTGATATTTGAAAAACCCGAACCAACCCGACCATGTACATCCCTAGTTTTGTCATATGTCTCAAACTTATCGTTTTTATTTAGCTATTTGAAAGTAACTTTATTTTTTTATCATGATGGAGTGATGTTTTTATTATAATACTAGTGAATTTTATTGATTATTTTCTTTTAGGGAGTAAATTGTATAGAATGATTAAAAATTATTTTTAGAAATAATGATTCTTTTATTATTAGAAAGTTAGATATTAGATTATTTATACTTGTATAATCATGTTGGAAGTTTTATTTTCTATGAGATTTCTTAATCATGTTTGTAATTATTTCAAACTATTGATGTATTTTTATAATTTTGTGTTATTATATTATTATACAATACAGTAAATTAAAAATTTAATGATCCATAGAACTTACACTCTATGCCTCGAGACTTATGCCTTGCCCTATACTAAGTAAGACGCCTCGCCTCACGCCTTTGCTTTTTAAACTACAGATACAACATAATTTGATTTGATTTAGTTTTTTTTTAAAATAACTAAAAAAAACTAAATCAAACCAACAGTATAATTATATATTTAAAAGTTATAATTATACACACATATGTGTACATTATATAAAATCATACAGTATATATTAATCTTTTGCACCTTAATTGGTTCTATTTACATTTATAGTAATCACTAGGTATGGATTGCTCGTGCAGAGCACGTGGCCAATTTTTCCGCCTTCAAATGCCGATTCAATATTTACACTTTTTCATGCCATTTTTCTTTCTTACGCAAGACATTGGAGCATGTATATCTTACATTTTATTGAGAAATGATAAAT
The DNA here is from genome assembly GCA_036250505.1 of Solanum acaule. Classification (NCBI taxonomy): domain Eukaryota; kingdom Viridiplantae; phylum Streptophyta; class Magnoliopsida; order Solanales; family Solanaceae; genus Solanum; species Solanum acaule. The sequence continues at coordinate 3,900 of JAJOOR010044790.1, forward strand.
GAAAACACTGCTATTTTCTTAGACACATAAATATTTTCAATTCATGGTGCATTTTCACGCTGGGGAGACATTGTCACGACCCAAAAATGGATGTGATGACACCCGTCTTATCCTATCAAAATAAGTCAGCCTAAACATCAACTATTATGATAAAGTGCGGAAATAAACTATAAATAAAAGTCTAATACTTTAATATAATGTGGAAATTCATAATCGACTTAAATATACCCCTAAAATCTGGTTGTCATGTGTACAAGTCTCTAATGTATTACACTATAATTGAAAGAAAACATACGTCTCAAATGATGTTGTCTCTAAAATAGAACAAGATCATAAATAGGAGTAAGAAGGTCCACTGAGATGACAAACAACTACCTTACAAATCTCCACACGAAGCCTCGAAAAAGAAGAGAATAGAAAGTATCATGAAGATCTGGGCTCGTAACCTACAAAAATGTAGAAGTAAGGGGTGATTACCAAATCACACGGTACTCAACAAGTAAACTTCTAAACACAAGCTAAGGGAATAGAATACGGATACTCCTACCACCCCAATCGATCCTCCACAACTACAACCTGCATAAAATCAGCCCAACCTAACAGTTCACAATTTACATAGCACACAACTCAACAACAACACTCTAACAATTACATATCCTCAACATCAAACTCAATATTCATCAATCAGACTTGGATGGTTTGAGGTTGGTGAAGCTGAGTTGATAGGACCAGACTTGGTTTATCAAGCTATGAAAAAAGTGAAGATCATTCAAGAAAGGTTGAACACTACGCAAAGTCGTTAGAAATTCTATACAGATGTTAGGAGAAGAGACTTGGAATTTGAGGTGGATGATTGGGTTTACTTGAAGGTTTCACCCATGAAGGGTGTTATGAGATTTGGTAAAAAGGGGAAGCTTAGTCCCCGGTATATAGGTCCTTACAGGATATCCAAAAGAATTGACAATGTAGCTTATGAGTTAGAGTTACCGTCAGAGTTAGTAGTAGTCCATCCGGTATTCAACATTTCTATGTTGAAGAAGTGTATGGTCAATCCTTCACTTATCATACCTATTGAAAATATTGGTATTAAGGACAACCTATCTTATGAGGAGATACTCCTTCATATTCTTGATCGTCAGGTTCACAAGCTGAGAACCAAAGAGGTTGCATTAGTCAAGGTCTTATGGAGAAATCAATTTGTTGAGGAAGCCGCTTGGGGCCAAAGAGGATATGAAGAAGAGATACCCACATTGCTTTTGGAGAAATTCCAAACTAAGGTATTAACTTTTATACTCTTTAAGTTGATATGCTGAGTTATATGAATTGCATGTTGGGTGTTTGAGTTGGGTGTTAGATGTTTCCACCCTCAATTCTATTTAGAGTGATCTCATTCGAGGACGATTGTTCCCAAGGGGAAGTTATTGTAACACCTCGGTCTTAGAAAGAGCTAAATTGAGAGTAGTGCAAGTTATTCTTCAATTGTGAGTTTTGGGTCAACTTCAAACGATCAAAACATTTAACACAAGATGTGTTAAGTGGACCATGAGGTATTAAATTGGAGGTCGTTGAGTCCTCTTTCCAACGCAAAGCACCGAGTTTGCTAAATTCTGAGTTCGGATGAAGGAGATATGCCCGTTTGAGTGCAGCCTATCTAGTCAAGGAAATTCATCCATTTTAAGGAGGGGTATTTTGGTATTTTCCTTACCCCCACTAGCCTAACACGTTTTACCCACCTAAGTTAAAGGGTCTAATCAGATCAAGTCAATTTTTATTCATTCTAAAACGTTCAAGAAGGTTAGGTCAAAGTTTAAAAGGAGAAATGAGGAGGTTTTAAGAAGTTCTTCAAGAATTTTGGGAAATCGCCAAAAACTTAATTCTTTCGAGGTATGTAAGTTTTCATAGTGATGGGTTTGTTCACCCTCATGCCAATCATGAGTTTCCATATTGAATTCGTCCATAAGATTGAGTATTTTTAGATTCTTGATGAGGTTCTTAAGGTTTTGTGCTTCATTTTTTAACAATTGGGTTTTGTTGAGTTCTTGAGGTGAGGGTCTTGCGAATGATTGTTGCTCTTGAGGGATTTTGAGTAGATTTTCATTTACATGTGTTGGGTTTATGAATCTAAGGGAGTTTGGAAGAAATCAATCGATTCTAGGTGAATTAGGACAAAAAATCGAGAAGAAAAATTAGTGAGAACATTCTGGAATTGGGCAAGGGCGGCGCGCCCCCGTAGCGCCCGAGGGGCTGACGCCTTGCTCCTGCAGTGTGCCCTAAACCAGCCTCAGGAAATTGAGGACTGGAGCGGCGCCCCCTGTTGCGCCAGGGGTGTCATTCCCCTTTCGCCTCCGTTCTTCGTTCCGTACATACGCGTTCCTTTGAATCGTGTCTTCACTCTCTTCTTATTTCCAACTATCTAAGTCTTCACTATCATTGAGTGATCCTATATATCCTAATCGTAACTCTTGAATTCACATTTCAAATTCAAGTAAAGATTAAGAGTAAAGTTCGAGAAAGTCTTTTGAGTTATTTCGAGAAGTCTTCTACAATTATTTATAACTTGTTTTAAGACTGGAGTAAATGAGTGTGAGAATGAGGAGAATTGAGTATCATTTTTCAAAATGAGTATAAGGAAACTAAGTATTCTCAAGAGTAACCATTTTTACATTTAAAATGAGAGGAAATCTTGATTTCTAAATGAGTTCTTGAGGAATTTTGAGCAGTATCTCTTTTAAGAGAACCTTTCAGTAATTATCTCAAATTGAGGAGGAGTTATATTTTTAAACATATGAGCATGAGTATATATATTATTGGAAGGAGTATTGAGCATCGATATGGATGAGTTCAAACAACTCAAAATCCTCATAAACCATGTATGCCAACATGGGTAAAAGATCATACTTTTTAGATGATTCCTTATTACTTTTAAGCATAGCTTAGTGGATCCACTTAGTTGAGGAGTTCTATACCCCGACAAGGTATAGAACAGTTATGGCAGCGCGGGCGAGACGTTGTATCATCACGTAACTCATAGTGATGGTTGTCGGTTAGAGAATCTCTCAAATGAGAGTAAAGAGTTATTATTGTATTTTTTATACATTTTGAGTTGTTGTCTTCTGTTTACAAAGCTTTATATATTGAATATTATTATCATTGCTTTCATATCACGTTGAGTTGAGTTGAGTTAAGACGAGGTGAGTATGTCTTCCCTTTCTATTAGTTCAAGCTATATATTATGTTTCAGTGTCCCCTTACATGCTCGTCTATTCAATGTACTGATGTCATTCGAACTGCATCATTTCATGATGTAGATACAAGTGTTCAGGGTCATCAACAGGCGCTCTTTTGATACCACTTGCAGTCCCAGTTAGCTTTGGTGAGCCTCCTTGCTTTCGAAGGGTTTCACATTTGCTTTCCAATTTGTTAGGATGTCGTGGGTCTTGTCGCGACTTCCTTCATTATTTAGAGGCTTCATAGACAATAGTATTTTGAGGAGTCTTTTTCATTTCCATTGTTAATGTTCTAAGACTTGGGTTGCCTTCTTATGGCTAGTTGAATATTTTGAACATTGTGAGTTATTTACTTTGAGACAATTGAGTTAATCTTTGCATTTGAGTTCCTATGTTGTTGAGTGAGTCTTCCGTTGAATATTGAGCCAGGACAATGGTTTGCTTGGGGACCAACAATGGTTCTCAAGTGCCGACCACGTTGAAGGTGTAGACTCGGGGTGTGACATAACTTGTATCCACGCGCTTCATATTATGTTAGAAATATTACCTACTGGACCCCAAACCCTAATAAAAATTGATTAATTAGTTTATCTATTTGTTTGATTTTTTCATTTGGATCATTTTTTACCTAAATTGTAAAACACTTCTGCGATGTGGCAAAAAGTTCAAAGGTAAAGACAATGACAAGAAGCAGTCATATACCAGCGGTATCCGAACACTTTTTGATCTGAATAGTTCTTCTACCCAACATTCAAATAACGATTCTAATACTTTCCAACAATTTTGTTGCTGCTGAAAAGAGACTATTCATTTTCTCTGTACATCTTCTTTATCATTTCTAAACTTACTTTGAGTATTAGCTTCTTGTTATTTCAAAAAAAAAAAAAATTCCTTTATCTCTCTCTCTAAATATATATATTAAAAGTATGAAGGTCCTTAAGAATGTTGTTTGAATTTTTCTCCCTTCATTAAAAAGCTCTGATTTAACAAATTCGTCTTTTCACCATTTTCCTTCAATTATTATTTAATTTTATTTCTTCAATTATTATATAATTTACTAAGTTAATCTTTTCTTATGAGTTTGTACTTGCATAGGAGTATCTGATCCTAATGACAAAAAAAAGGGAAAAAAATTGCCTAATTTATACAATGGGTCTTAAATTAGTATAGAAAAAAATTATGTAGCATAAGGGTATTCTAGCGCATAAGTAAAAACGACAAAAAAGGATCCTTATTTATATTGTACCATAATTTTCTAATTTTTATAAAAAAAAAATCCACATACTTCTATATTTAATTATAAGTGTATATAAAAAAATAATTTAGTGTGTATTACAAATGGATTATGTATCTATTATAATTTATTCCTTATTTTTCTTGAATGCCATTTTTTTTATTATCGTGACACACACGTGCATCACATGTAATCTAAACTAATATACATAGCATATACTTTAAGTTTTTATTTATATAAATTTCACGCTACGAGTAATAACTTTAGTAGATAATTGCTCCAAATGAATTTTCAGATCATGTATAATTTTACATTATTTAAGTTGTTGACACCTAATTTTGACCCTCCATGATATGAATTAATTACCGAGCTTCTTCAATTTCAAACGATTTAAAATAATTAGTTTTATAAAAATTTAAAAAGAAATAATAAAAATAGTTTGCAAGTTATTTTAAATAGTTTTGTCACTTTTATAATTTTAAATAATATATATGTTTTATATAGTTATGTATATAATTAGTGTATTTTTTTGAAATATTTGAAAATCATCACAAAATATTTTACGTTTTAGTTAAATATTTTGTTAACTTAGTTTGGATTAAATTACTGTTATACTTTTAAATTATTTAGTTTATAATTAAGTTAATTATTTTATTTCGTTACGATTAAGAAGCTCATTAATTAATTAATATTAATTCATCTTATTTAGGTTTTAACCGAATTTGTTAATTAACTCAATTTTGTTAACTTCTTAATTTCGTTTGGCTAAATTGTTAATTCATGGCTATTTCTTGATTGTGAATCTAACCACTTTGTTACCTCAATCCAAACTCAACTTTCTTGAACCTTTGGGCCAGAATCTACCAACCCAATACCCAATTCCCAATTCTTTGGGTCCATTATCAGCAATTATACAATCAGCCCACCAAGGACCTAATTCCCAATTCTTTATGGAAACGATCACTTCTTAATATGCATTTGCTTGTACTCACTAGTTCTCCAATATACAATTTAGTTTACTTTCAATTAGTGCTAGTAATTACTTTGCTTTGAATATTTAAGTCTTTAAACATTTGTTCATACTTGTGCCTCCTATGAGTTTTGAAATCAAGAAATATAATATTCACCATGTTATTGGAAAGATATTTTATCTAAGTCCGTGAATAATTTCCTTCTGTTTCAATTCTCTATATGACTAAGCATGAGTGTGTACTAATTTGTCAAGGTGAAATTATTGGAACGAGTATAGGAATCACCTGGTGAGCATTAGTGATGCTTATGATGCCTATATGTTCTCTGTTGATACTTGTAGTAATTTGTAGGTGTCTTGAATGAGTTATATCACAATTATCTCTAGTTGAATACATAATTGTATATATGAATTGTCCAAAATCCCTCATTAATTCCTCCTCCCTTTATTTTTGATACATGTGACATCTATTCGAGTCTATATGGACTCCACCCTCACATATTCTTGAGTTTTTTTCGAGTATGCAACATCAAAAGAAGATGTCTAAGGAAAAGGGAAGCGGATATATGGAGGACAGAAGCGGAATTACAAGTTCCGGAAGTCCAAAAATGAGCTGTATACGTATTATATACAGTAGTATACAGATGATATACAGGTCCAAATGAGGAAATACAAGTTGCAGGAGCTGAAATGGGTTGTATAAATTGGTATACAATTCTATGTATAGAAAAACAGGACAAAATGCAGTCTATATACAGCAGTATACAACCGGTGTATACATAGATTTCAGGGCTGAAAAACCGGCCAAGCCCAATGGTTTGCCCTTTCGTTTTGGAAAAACTACCTAACTACACATACATCACCACCATATATACTATATTTACCTCTAGTTTAAAGCAATTACATATACTACCACTTTTAATATTTATACCACATATTTTAAAAGATTTAATTAGATACACAAATCCCTTAAATATGGTATTGGATAATTATCTTAAATTTAATCTCCTTAATTAATGGTCCACATTAACAACCCAAAATTTTTATCACATAAATCACACCTGCCGTTCCACAACGTCCACTAACCCTCATTCTTCCTCCATCTTCTCCCTTTTTCTTCCTTCATCCTCTCAATACATATTTGCATGTTCAAATCAGCATTATACATATATGTTTGTTTCTATTATTTTATTATTCTCATGTATCTTGATTTTGTATCTGAGTTAAAGTTCATAATGTTCTGACATTCAATTTTAAAAAGTTCTATAAATTAGGTTTTATATTTTTTTGATTTTGTTGTTTCTCAAATACTTTAATGGCTGGTCATTCTCAAAATCAGATGATTCTTGTTAAAGGTACTACACATTAACAATATTATACT
>JAJOOR010044791.1:0-12359 GCA_036250505.1 Solanum acaule
ATGTATGTTATTTGTTACTTCGGAATGATATTAGGTATTTCGGTATATTATTTCTAAATATCAAATACCGTACCGAATACCAAAAAAATTAAATGTATACTATATAAGACATCAAATACCATAATATCAAAACCACGGTATTAAGTATTTCGGGATGGTATGATAATTCGGTTTATACCATACCATGCCCACCCCTACTGGTGGGGAAGTGTTGTGAGTCACCAATTCCTTTTAAATATGCATTGTTAAAAAAGTATTACTCCCCTATCTCAATTTATGCGTCGCTTTTCGAATTTCGATATTCAAACAAGCTTACCTTTGACTATAAATATTTCATATATCTTTTAAATATTTGGAATTTCCAATTATTGCGCCTTATAGTATTTTTTTTATGTAGTTTACAAATATATAAGTTTTATTTTAAATTTTTTTGAAGATTTCATGCATCAATTTTTATCAAACTTAAATTGTTTGACTCTCGAATAATGAAAAATATTACATAAATTGAGACAGAGGGAGTAATTATTTTTTTAAGTCTCTTAATTTCAAGCTGATGAGTATAAAGAAAATGACAAAAAGAAATCTTATACAGAGATCGGTGTTTGTGCTTTGCATCTTTCTTGAAGTCAATACTCTCAACCAATCGAAAACACTCTTAATCAAAAAAATAAATTATATACATTAAAATTGTATTTCAGATATAGATCAAAAATTACTTTTAATAGTTAGGCCATTTTATTTGGTATTGGAATGAGTGGATCTTGACTGGATCACAAATATTTTCACCACCATCTATTCAAGTTAGTATTTTGGTAGATAGGGTATTTTTTGGATAAGATTAATTTATAAAAAATTAAGTGATTTTGAAAATATAAAAATAAGATAAATTATTTTACTATATAATTATTCAATTAAATTGAGTGATCATCTCACAAATTTACTCGAATATAATCATTTAAAATATGTCACGTACATATATTGTTCTAGATTGAAAGTAGTGGTTGCGCGCACTTGCTGCCAAACAAAATTCTTCCATTATATATATATAAAGCAATTTTTGCATAACAAATAAGCATAGGTCTCAGATAGGATATCTCTATATTGAAAAGATGGCAGAATTCAAGAATTCAAATTGAATTGCAATTAGTCTGCTTCCACGTGTCATTCAAAGAGGCAAAACGGCTCAAGTTGAGGCGGTTTTACACATAGGAGGAATTCTTATTCCTTTTGGTTTTGGTTTCTAATTTGTTTTAGACTCAATTATTTTATTTAGAGTTTTCTACATCTATAGATAGTCCTTAGAAATAATTATTAGGGATAAAAAGGGAAGAGATCAATCATAGGGCATTGATTATAAAGTTGTCAATACTCTTAGGATTCTTTTTTTTATTCTTTTCTTAGAGATTAGTAGCTAAAGACTCTTGTTCTAGGACTGTGCCTACGGGTAATTGTTGAACATCGATTGTTTTGAATTAATATTGGTTATCGTTTAAATTATTTTTGTATTCTTGATTTAGTATTTCATGCTTGATCACCATAGAGATAAATATATTGTCTACTCTTAAACTCGGGAGACAATAAGGTAGATAGACCAAAGGATACAAAAAGCTTGATCTTCCATTAATTTGAGTTAATTTGTGCTTAGGAGTGAAGCCCGGACGAACACGTAGCTCGGTTATGAAATAGGATGAAATATAAATGCTCGCCAATTAGGACTGCCTATCTGTAACGACATGTTCTCATCATTATGGTAAAGCCAATGGGGAAAGAATTTGGGCCAGAAAACTTTAGAGTAGTGACTTGGAATTTCTAGTCTAGTCCAGATTTGGACTGAGTCAGGTAAGGTCTAGGGAAATATAGTAATGAATGGGAGATTTAATTATGAATTTATTGACACGAGTGGATAGCCAAAACGTTAAGGAGCTCGTACGGCTTTACGGAATCGAATTCGAGCGAGTAGAACTCCCGAAACTGATCTTGGTGTGAAAGGGTAGTTTTTAAACATCAAGGGTTGAAGGTGTGTTGCGAAATGAGAGCTTGGAACTCAAATTCCGACCTTCTATCTCCGTGTAAGCCGCCAAAGTGAGGTTAGTCCCGCCAAAGCGGGGCCGCTAAAGTGGGATGGGTCCCGTTGTAGCGGGACAGTCGTGACTTAAACCGAGAAGAAACCCTAAAATGTTATTTTTTACAAACCTTCATTCTTGAGAGCTAAGAGACGACCCAGGGAAAGTTCTTGTTAGTTTTCCACCACTTCTAGCGCTAAAGGTAAGGTTTTTCCTCCCCTAATCCATTTTTCAATCCGTAGAACTTAGATTCTTGGGTAATTATCATTGGGGGAGGGTTTTGACCTGAAGTTAATGGTGGGAAAAGCCCTAATTGAATAATAGGATCTTGGGTTTGGCCATGGATAGATAGATTGATTATTATCCGGATAAATTAGGCCTTGTTTATTGATCCTTGCATTAATTGATTGTTTTTAGACTAAGAACAAGCAGAAAGAATTCGAAAAGGGAAGGCTCAAGTGTCTTAGGAGGATTCAAGCTTGGTTTCGAGGTAGATGATGGTTTGATTTCATGTTTGTGTGTTATATCTCAGTAATTGCTTCATCGTAATACATGCATGTATGTGAATGAGGCACTGTGGATCAAACATAATGAAATCAGTATGAATGAACAATTTTCATGCCATGAACCAATACTTAATTTTATGATTATGAGTATGTACATTATGGGCGTGATTGTGATTGTGGTTGTGCTGATTGGATCGGGTGTCACGCACCGACACATACATTGGATCGGGTGTCACGTTTCGACACATATATTGGATCGGGTGTCACTTTTCGACACATTTATAGGATCGGGTCACATTTTGACACATATATTGGATCGGGTGTCACGTTCCGACACACTAACAGTTTGGGCGTGGGTTCCTTGAGAGGACCATTGTACTATCGTATCTACTTGTTATTAAGAATGTGGAATTGGGCATTGCTCTGAAATGATAACTGATCTATATATTATGTATATGCGTGTTTACTATGTTGTGATTGCTTGAATATATTCTCTTACTAGAATAGTCGTGTGATCCTACCAGTATAGTGTGGTTGTGTACTGATACTGCACTTGCTCATTCTTTGTTGAGTACATGACATCTTTTGGCGGCTACCGATAGACCTCAGCTAGGAGATCAGTGATCGAGACCGGATTTCAAGGGTGAGTCAGTTCTTTCAGGCTGCCATGGAATCCTTCATTTTTGTTTAGCCCATTCTGTTCAGTCTCACACTAGTGATTAGATATTTCTTATGTTTGGTTGGGGTTGTACTGCTTTTTCTTAGACTTGTTGCACTTTAAATTTTTTGGTGCAATAACTTCCGAAATTGTTGTTAGTTGTTTTATTGAACTTTCGGAGTTTATGGGAAGTCCATATTTCTTTAGCCATTTAAACCTGCTTCCATATCTTTAAATGTGTAGTTTTTGGTTAAGGTTTCTTAGTCTGGTTGTAGTAATGGTTCTCTCACCAGAGGGTTAGTGTGGGTGTCAATCACGACGGTCTGGGTCGTGAAAAAGTTGGTATTAGAGCCCTAGATTCGTTGATCTCATTGTACCAAAACGAGTCTAGTAGAGTCTTGTGGAACGGTATGGAAACATCTGTACTTTTCTTCGAGAGGCTATAGGACTTTAGTAAAAACCCATTTCTTTCTACTCCTTTCATGCTATGACTTGAATCCAATTGGTATCTGGGTGATACAAATTGGTATCTTTCCTCTTTCACTCTATGGACAGAGCTAAAGAAACAGAAGTGGTAACACCAACACCAGCAATAGAAAATGTGTCCTTGGAAATAGGTATGTTTCCCACACTCAACATGGGCATGTAATGACTAGAGCCAAACATGAGATTTTTATTATGTTCTTAAGGTTGAAAACTTCATTCTTCATGGGTGTTGAATCTGAAGATTCTTATGATTTTCTTGTTGATTTTCATAAGTTGCTTCATAATATGGATAAGGTAGAGTGATTTGGTGTTGAGTTTATGATTTACCAGTTTAAGGGAGACGCCAAAATGTGGTGGTGGTCTCATGTTGAGTGTCGACTAGTAAATGCACTACTCATGACTTGGGAAACATTTGATAGCTTTCTTTATGGAGAAGTATATACCCTGAACTTTGAGGGATAGGAGGAGAGATGAGTTCCTGAATATAGAGCAACATAATATATTTGTTGCAGCCTATAAGGCCAAATTTTGTGTTGCATCCAAATGTGGTACTCCACTTTGCTTCAGTCAAAAAGAGCAAATTTGTCGCTTTGTGAAGGGATTAAGGTCACATTTGCAGATTCAAGCTTATAGGTAACAACATTCAAGAAGTTTTGTAAAAGACGACTAGATAATGAACACCATTACTTTGGAAAATGCATTTAGTATGATTGTCATAACATGTATGGGTTGCTTAGTAAATGATGAAATTATGTTGCGAAAATTGAGGTTAGAATCTCTACTACGATTTCCTAGATTGAAGTGTATATCAAAGAGGGTCATGATACGACCACTACAATAGCAACGATCTTTACTTGGTTAAGTTATTAAGTGTGTTACAATTGTGGAGAACCTGGACATATGAGGAGAGATTGTCCCCATCCGCGCATGTTTGACCTCGTGCAGTGGCAGACCAGAGTAGTGGTACCAGTAGGCAGCCGTAGTAATGGCAGAGGATGTTCACAAGGTGAGAGAGGAGGAAATCAGTGAGGACGTGGAAGCCGATGAAATAGTAATGCAGGTAGGGGAGCAGTGCAACCAGGCAATTAGGTTACCCGTCAAGATGACAGGGCTCAGTTTTTTTCCTTTCCGGGTAAGACCGAGGCTGAGACGTCTGATGCAGTGATCACAGGTACTATTCGTGTCTATGACCGGATGGCTAGTGTTTTGTTTGATCCGGGTTCTATCTATTCATATGTGTCAGTTCAATTTGCCTTGGGATTTGATGTGGTTTGTGATGTGCTTAATACCCCCATCCATGTTTCTACCCCAATTGGAGAGTCTGTCATAGTCACCCATGTGAATCGTGCTTGTCCTGTCTTGTTTATGGGTTTCAGACTTGGACTGATTTGGTTATTCTAGATATGACCGATTTCGATATAATCTTAGGCATGACTTGGTTGTCCCCCTATTATGTTGTGCTTAATTGTAGTGCTCAGTCTCTGACTCTAGAGATCCCAGGTATGGAAAAGTTAGAGTGGGAAGGGGTGTACAAGCTTAAGCCAGCTAAGGTCATATATTCCATTCGATCTAGGAAAATTGTGGGGCAAGGGTGTATGACATGTTAATATACCGTGAGTTTACGGTATGTTTGATGCGTTTTGGTTAGAGTTTGTGTGTGTCTTGGGCTATTTTGTTATTAGGAATAATGTTTTGTGTATAATGATTGCAGGAAATAGGCTTGGATGCAGTTGATGAAGATGCGAGCTGAAAAGTGCAAGAGTGGCCACCAACAAAGCCACCCACGGACCATAGGTCCAACGACGGGCCGTGGATGGGCAGTCGTAGGTCCTGGCCTGGGAGTTGAGTTCAAATATTCAGTCCATGGAGTTCCAGGATGGACCGTAGTCCAGTCCACGGACCATAGGTGATGCATCATAGTTAGAGATCAGGGAAGTCTGACCAAGTGTGGAACCACAGAGCGGATGACGGACCGTAGGTCGACCCACGGTCCGTCCTGCATATCCGTCGATGATGATCTAGGAGTTGAAGGTTCCAGTACCTGATGAAAGTTTCTAAGTGTTCAGCCACGGAGGGTGACCTACGGACCATAGGTTGACCCACGGTCCGTAGGTCGTGCCATCTACAGAAGCCGCGTTCCAGCAGTTTATTTCCTTATTTTGTTTCTGTTTTATTTAGGATTTGTTTTCTATAAATAGGAGTTGTAATCCTCATTTTAGGGGGTTAGACATTATTGTTTACTACTAAGTTTTGTTCTTTGGGAATTAATTTGCAAACTCTTAGCAATCAACTTTCCAGTTTTCGTTTTATACAATTTTCTCTTTGAAATTCAATTGAATATTTCGGGTTTCATCAATTCTTCTAGTAAGTTCATGAATTCTTTTTACCCAATTATGAATTGTGATCTTTTAAGCATGAGTAGCTAAATCCACAACTACGGTTGTAGGAACCATGAGCAACTAACAAAGTATGAATAGTAATTATGTAATTCTTGAATAGTGCTTATGCATGTATTGTTAATTCTATCGCTTAGAAGTTTTTTTAACGGTGACAAACGTTAGAACTCACCTTGTTTCTACTTGCCGGACCAAGTAGGTAGTGAATGAGAAAAAAAATAACAATAAAGATTTAGTGGATGCTATCTAATAGTCTAATTTCAATTGGAGTGAGGGTGAAAACTAAGCCATAGATTGATATGAAGATTAATCTGAGGTAAAAGCTAAGGGTTAGTAAAGTACACACCCGTAGCCGGACCAAGGTGCGTGGTGAAATTCCCCCCTACTTGGAGGACCAATCACTTAGGGATACCTAACTTACCAACTTTGCATGTAAAACACTAGGAAAGGATTACTATTATTAGGATTACCGCATTAACAGCTTGTGGGGAACACATACATCCTAGTTTCTTTCTCATATTGATAAATCAAAGTTTAAATTGTGTTCACTTGTTACTTAAGCATTCTAAATTTTTTCTTACTTACAAAATCCCCTCTGTTTACTTTTCTCAGAAATGATTTGACTAAACGGAAATAATAGTGAGTTAAAGTTAAGTCTAAACCATATTCCTCGTGGGATCGACCCCAACCTACAAGTTGGGTTCTTTTCCTTAATAACAATCGCTTATACTTCTTTAGGGAGGTGTAATTTAAGCGTATCAAATTTTGGCGCCGTTGTCGGGGAATTTGGCTTTTAGATTAAGTTTAACTACATTATTGAACTTTAGTCAGGTATTTCCTAATTTTATGTTTTGTTTTTGTCTTCTACAGGTTTCTACTCTAGTGTATGCCAAGTACACGGAGTCGAGGTGAACCATTAACCCACTACGATCCAGAGTTGAGTAAAACGCTAAGCAAAATGAATAATCAAGGGGTACACAACAATCCAAGGAGATAGGGTTTAGAAGATGAAGTAGAGTTACACCATCCAGGTGTTGTTAATGTGCCCGCTCAGGTTCATGATGGTAATTTAAATGGTAATGCAGAAAGGGTTCAAAATCCGCTAGCACCGAGGTTTCATGAGCATTATAAGGTTGATTATGATGCGACTACTTTAGATGGTCCTATTTTTCTTCCTCCTCTACCCCCAGGTCATACATTTGTGTTAACCAACAGTCTGATATAGATGCTTACAGCGAGAGGGTTCTTTGCTAGGTTGGCTTCAGAAAATCCATATGCTCACATGGCCAAATTGTTGAGTGTATGTAAAAGTTGTGTAGGGCGACTGGAGTTATATATGGATGTCATCGGACTGAGAGTATTTCCATTGTCATTGACCGGTGATGCTGCTATGTGGTTTTCTAAGTTACCATATAATTCGATCTATTCATGGGACCAAATGCATAAGGTGTTCACAGCAAGATACTTTTCGGTGTCCAAGAAGTTAAATCATAAAGATAAACTGAACAACTTCGCGGCATTACCAGGAGAGTGGATAAGTAGTTCTTGGGATAGGTTCACTGGGTTCATCAGAAGTGTTCCAAACCACCGCATTGATGATGAGTCTTTGAAGGAGTATTTCTATAGAGGACATGATGACAATGAAAGAGTTGTGCTAGATACTATTGTCGAAGGTTCATATTGTGAGAGAACTTTTAAGGAGATCGCCGAAAAGCTTGAGAGGATTTCCCAAAACAACAAATCTCGGAGCACTAGAAAGGCAAATATTGGTAGGACCACGTTCGCTGTCCAAACTGCACCCGTCTAAGCTAATGATGACATTCGGGAAGAGATGGCTTAGATGAGAATAGAATTAGGTATGGTGCTAAAACATATGAGTGGTAGTGCAGAAAAAGTGAATGTTGGGAATTATCTGACTCTGTCTCCACCACCGCCAGTTGAAGAGTTCTACTATGAGGAGGATGCAAATTTAGTGAATGATCAGACAGGGGGTTTCCGAACCAACACCCAAGGTTCCAATACGGATAATTGGCGTCAAGGTCAAGGAAACCATGGTCGGAACTATGGAAGCTACAATTGTGAGGGTAACTACAATTGTGAGGGTAACTATGTCTGGGATCGGAACTACAATCGTGACAACAACTACAACCAGAACAACTATGGCAACAAGAATGATAAGGTTAGACCCTATGTTCCTCCTGGCAATAGAGAGGGTGGTAATAGTATGTCACGAATTGAGGATATGATGCAAAAGATGATGAAAAGGTTTGATAGAAGTGATGGAAATGTGAAAGAGATGAGAAATGACTTGTCTGGAATCGGTCAAAAAGTTGATGCCCATGCATTGTCGATCAAGCAACTTGAGCAGCAGTTTAGTCAGTTGTCTACCACTGCAAACCCACGTCATCCTGGCACACTTCCTAGCAACACCATCCAGAATCCAAAAAATGATGGGCATTGTATGGCAGTCACCACTCGAGGAGGGAAACAGACCATTGACCCACCCATGTCGTGTGAGGTTGAACAAGTGATAGAGAAGGATGAGGATGAGATTGAGGTTACTGAAGTGCCGAAAGATGATATTGCAAAGGAAGCTGAGGTGACCCAAAAAGTTGTTCTCATGCCTAGACCTTCACCTCCATTCCCACAAAGGTTGGTGAAAAAGACTGAAGAAGGAAAATACCGCAGGTTCATCACTATGTTGAAGCAACTGTCCATCAATGTTCTGTTGATAGAAGCTTTAGAAAAAATGCCTGGGTATGCTAAATTTATGAAAGACTTGGTGACCAAAAAGAGGGTTGTCAGTTGTGAGAATAATGAGAGGTTGCAACACTGAAGTGCTATCGCTACTAGGTCACTTGTGCAAAAGAAAGAGGATCCTGGAGCTTTCACTATTCCCTGTACCATTGGGATGTTACACTTTGCGAAAGCTTTGTGCGATTTGGGTGCCAGCATTAATTTGATGCCATTATCTATCTACAAAAAGTTGGGTTTAGGGGATCCAAAACTGATTGCGATGCATCTACTCATGGCCGATAGAACTGTGAAGAAGCCCATTGGTGTTCTCCAAGATATACTTGTGAAAGTGGAGTGGTTCATCTTTCCAGCAGATTTTGTGATACTTGATTGTGAGGTTGACTTTGAGGTACCTATCATCTTAGGAAGACCATTCCTTGCTACTGGGCGTGCCTTGGTCGATATGGAGAGAGGGAAGATGAAGTTCCAACTAAATAATAAGTAGGTAAATTTTAATATATGTAGGTCTATGAAGCAGGAAAGTGATCAAAAACTGGAACTTAAGGCTCTGCCATCGCACTTGAGGTATGTATTCTTGGGGAAAGATAGCACTTTACCGATCATCATTGCTGCGGATTTGAGAGAGGAGCAAGTTGAGGCCTTCATTGCTGTTCTGAAGAGGTTCAAGAGGGCTATTGGATGGACTATTGCGGATATTATTGGTATTCCACCGGGCATTTGTTCTCACAAAATCCAACTCATGCCGGACAGTCATCCAAGTATTGAGCACCAAAGGAGACTGAATCCCCCTATGCAAGTGGTTGTGAAAAAGGAGATCATTAAGTGGTTGGATGTTGGAGTCATATATCCCATTGTTGATAGTAATTGGGTTTGTCATATTCAGTGTGTGCCCAAGAAAGGGGGAATCATTGTGGTTCCAAATGCTAAAAATGAGCTTGTTCCAATGAGGCTGGTGACTGGTTAGAAAGTGTGTATGGACTACCGCAAGCTAAATGCATGGACAGAGAAAGACCATTTCCCTATGTCGTTCATGGATCAGATGTTGGAACGTCTCGCTGGTAAGGGTAGGTATTATTTCAAGATAGGTATTCTTTGGGCTACAATCAAATCTACATAGCTCCGGAAGACCAAGAGAAGACCACATTCACTTGTCCTTATGGGACTTTCACCTTCAAAAGGATGCCATTTGGGTTATGTAATGTTCCAGCGACCTTCCAATGTTGTATGATGTCAATCTTGATATGGTGGAAGACACTATTGAGGTGTTTATGGATGATTTCTCTGTGGTAGGTGACTCGTTTGATGGTTGTTTGATACATTTGGCCGAGGTATTGAAAAGATGTAAAGAGTGAAATCTTGTACTAAATTGGGAAAAGTGTCACTTCATGGTGAAAGATGGTATAGTTCTGGGTCATTGGATTTCGCAAAAAGGTATTGAGTTTGATCAAGCCAAAGTTAAGGTAATAAAAAAACTTCCACCACCCATCTTTGTCAAAGGTGTTCAGATTTTTCTTGGGCATGCAAGTTTCTACTGGAGGTTCATAAAAGATTTCTCAAAAATTTCACACCCATTGTGCAAACTACTCGAAAAGGAGTATAAGTTTGTTTGATCAAGCCAAAGTTGATGTAATAAAAAAACTTCCACCACCCATCTTTGTCAAAGGTGTTCGGATTTTTCTTGGGCATGCAGGTTTCTACCGGAGGTTCATAAAAGATTTCTCAAAAATTTCACACCCATTGTGCAAACTACTCAAAAAGGAGTATAAGTTTGATTTTGATGATGCTTGTCTGAGAGCATTTGGAGAGTTGAAAGCCAAGTTAACTTCCACACCTATCATTATTTCACCGGATTGGGGACAACCGTTTGAATTTATGTGTGATGTGAGTGGGGTGGCGCTTGGGGTAGTATTGGGCTAGAGGCGAGAAAAGATTCTTCATCCGATTTACTATGCTAGCAAAGCTCTGAATGTGGCTCAAAAGAACTATATTGTGATTGAACATGAACTCCTTGTTGTGGTTTTTGCATTCGAAAAATTTAGGTCCTACTGCTTGGTTCTAAGGTCATAGTGTATATTGACCATTCTGCATTGAGGTATCTGATGGGTAAAAATGATGCAAAACCGAGGTTGATTATATGGGTCCATATGTTGCAAGAGTTCAAATTTGAGGTGAAAGATAAAAAGGTGACAGAAAATCAAGTTGTTGATCATTTGTCCATATTAGATGAGGAAGTGATGATCAAGTTCGAGGATGGAATTGAGATTAATGAGGCATTCCCTGATGAAAAAGTATTGGCCGCTTCTTATGATCTTATCCCTTGGTTCGCAGATTTTGCTAATTACTTGGCAAGTGATTTGGTTCCGTCGAATTTGTCTTTCCACCAAAGAAAAAAATTCATGTATAATGTGAAGAAATTCTTTTGGGATGAGCCTTACTTATTCTGTATTTGTGCTGATGGGATTATTCATCGATGTGTGCCCTAGGTTGAGATGATGAGTATACTAGAGGCGTGGCATTCATCGCCTGTTGGTGGGCACCATAGTGGTATCTGAACTTCTCACAAAATTTTGCAGTATGGGTATTACTGGCCTACCATCCACTAAGATGCTCATGATTTTGCCAAGTCTTGTGACCGTTGCCAAAGAGAAGGAGGAATTTCAAAGAAGCAAGAGCTACCTATGAATCCAATATTGGTGATTGAGTTATTTGATGTCTGGGGCCTTAACTTCATGGGTCCATTTGTAAGTTCACATGGGATGAAGTATATTCGTGTTGCAGTTGACTATGTATCGAAATGGGTCCAGGCAATGCACTTTCAAACAATGAGGGAAAAAGTGTCACCGCATTCCTGAAAAAGAGTATCTTCTCCAGATTTGGTACACCTAGGGTAATTATCAGTGATGGTGGTTCTCATTATTGTAACAAGTTGTTCAAGGCGTTGCTTGAGAAATATGGAGTTCATCACAATGTAGCTACTCCTTATCATCCGCAGTCTAGTGGGAAAGTTGAGGTGTCAAATACAGACATAAAGCAAATCCTTGCAAAAACTGTAAACGCTAACAGAATTGATTGTTCAAGAAGGATTGATGATGCTCTATGAGCCTATCGCACCGCATTCAAGACTCTCATAGGTATGTCCCCCTACCAACTTGTATATGGGAAGTCATGTCATTTGCATGTAGAGTTAGATCATATAGAAATGTGGGAGCTAAAGAAGTTGAATTTGGAGTGGGGTGCCGCATCAAGATAAATATTGAATGACATGAATGAGCTTGATGAGTTTCACCTAAAAGTATATGAAAGTTCATCCTTGTACAAGAAGAAGGTGAAGAAGTACCATGATCAAAAGATTGAAAAGCGTGAATTTGTTGTAGGTGATCTGGTTCTCTTATTCAACTCAAGGTTGCGCTTGTTTCCTGGAAAGCTTAGTCCAAGTGGACCGGGCCATTTAGAGTCACTCAAGTATTTCCACATGGAGCGGTCGAGCTCGAGA
>JAJOOR010044793.1:0-11298 GCA_036250505.1 Solanum acaule
TAATGGAGGAAAATTTATATATGTACCAAAGAACCCAAGATATGTTATATCTAGAATATATCATAAATAATATTAAAGAAATATTCAGATTAAAACAACTATCGAAAGAATATTACAATAAATATTATTACATTTTACCATGAATTCTGCACCCCCAGAAAATAATATTAAAAAGATATCTAATAAAATCTTTAAAATAAATTACTCACCTACCACACTACCACCCACCACACTACCACTTCCATGAATTCTAAAAATGAACTCAAGTTTTCAATCAATAACTATGAATTAATTTATTTTGATTAATTAATTTAACTAATGAACATGAATCATTTACTTAGCTTTCCTAAGTTGATCAAATATATATTTTCAAAGCTATAACTCACAAGGGTATAAAAAGAATAATATGGTAATTTATGCATTGATTTTATAAAATGTCAAGTATTATAGACCAACTATTTATAGAAAGAGATGACATATAAAAAGAAACAGAGGGAGTATCAACTATGGTTTAATTATAAGATTGTATATGATGATATGTCACATATTCATTGTTTGGTGTACCTACAGCCTACAGGTATGCTTTTAGAAAAAAATAATAATAAGAAAATAATATGTTCAAGATAAAGCTTTAGAACCCAATAATTTTAAAAATAAAATTTTGAACCCATAACTTTTAAATTTCTCTAAAGACCTTTAGCTATCAATTAAACTAACCATTAATGAAGTTCTTAATTAAAAGTAAATTGGACTAAGTAATTTTTTAAAATTAAAATAATCACTGAAACTAATATATCAAAATAACACCTGCATATTTCAATAAAAAAACACCTTAATGCGCATATTAAGTGAATCGTACTTATAGTTAATTGTCATGTTATTTTATGTAGAAACACAATTACATGCACTTGAATATTGAAGATTAAAAGTGCAGTACAAAATGGAAACACACAAGAGGGGAGCTAGGTGGGGCTCATGGGTTCGGACGAACCCAGTAACTTTTCCGTAGACCCTATATTTGTAATAGAAAATTAATCAAATATATATGTATATTAATTTGTGAACCCCTAATAAAATTGATTGACAACTTTTGAAGAAATTTTGAACCCCCAAACTCTTAATTCTGGCTTCGCCTTTGGAAACACACCCGTAGTAGATAGTAGCAACATACAGTTGATTCGATTATTGAGTAAGTTTCGACTTTATTGTATACTCCTAATAATATAATGTCACACCATGTCGCCATCTCTCTTCAGGGGATGACTTAATTATTATTAGATTATCAGTTAATCCATTAACAAAGAACCCTTAATCATTACAGAATTGACAATTTGATTTTTAAATAAATTGAAATGGTTCAATCAATAACACAATATTGATAATCAATAGCATTTTTTAATTTCATTTCTCAATTTTTTGAACAGCCTAACCTTGAGCAGGAACTTGCAATCACTTATAATACTAATTTTCAGGCATATGTATCTCATATCAATTATTGCGAAATATAAATAATGAAGATTTTAATCACCATGTTAGATTATCGTAACAGGAACGAGAATGTGTACTTGTTAACAATAGCGGAATGATGATGAAGTCTTGTGAAAGGTTGCTTCAAGTCCAACTTTAAGTCTCAAGAAATCCAAGCTATGTTTCCACAAATTAAATGTCACTTTTGTTTTGTTAATATCACTGAAGAAGATAGAAATTTCTTTTCTGTTTCTCCCTCTGTTTTTTCCTGTTTTTGTGTTCCTAATACTTTTCTTCTGAAAAGCATTCAACGCTCATTTAAAAAAGGGAAATCAGTATACTTTTTTCAAATTGGTGCTTATCTCTTCTTCAAAAAAGAAAAAAAAATTGGGTCAAGTCAATCCATATGGGTGACCCACAACCCAAAACTTACATCTCCCACTTCGCACATGGTGGACAAGACCCAAATCAATATGATATCAACTAAACACACAATTCATACGACAAATAGTTCATGCGACCTGTGAGTACTAAGGCTTACAAGCCCTACATAGGAATTCAATCACATATGGAAAGAATTCACTATTAATTTAGGGACACTATTACTTACAATAGTCCAGACTTCGTTCACTACTTCAGTAGTTACTTATTCGATCTCTCATCCTCGTAAAGAGGTTAACTCGAGTTAATGATTAACTTTATACGCACAATTACACTCAATACCAATATGGTTAGTGCAATAGTCAGCTTGTGTATATAAGTTTATTATTCAATTAATTGTCTTTCCTTTCTACTTGAATCTATATGTTCCTATTCACTTCCTTTCCTAGACATGCACTGCATTGCCGAATTATTCATGGCTATTAGTAACATGCTAAAGTAGCAACATCGATTAAAACTTCAAGAAACAGCAAAAGGTCAAAGGGTATTTCATTGAAAAGTCATTTTAACTTTTTGGGGTCTCACACAATGAAGAAGCAGGGAACCATTCTTTCATTGACCCATTGATCGCTTGACACACGTGGTATGAAACACGTGCTACGATATTTTCACCTTATATGGGTGTATGTGTCTCATTCTTTCGATTATCCAACATCGTACAGACCTTGGTCTAAACACCTCGAGATGTTTAACCCTAGTTTCTCTCTTCAGTGATCCCTAAACTCATTTTCTTAGAGAAACATTTGTCTGGCTCATAAAACAAGTCATAATAGGGTGTCAAAACACATCTCTTCATGTTCCTCGACATAAGAGACGATTTCTCATGTGAGAGAGACAATCTTGCGACTTGTTCGACACACTTTATTTTTTACAAAATATCACATGCATATAACATTTGAACATAAAGTCAATAGAATTATATAGAAGAGAATATTATAACAATCAAGTTATTTTACAATACTGAAATATTATTAAATCTTACGCAAACCTAGAACCCTAACATGTTTTTTAAACAAGTCTTTAGAGATGGCCTTCGTAAAAGGATCGGTTATCATTTCACGTGTAGGAATGTATTGCAAAGTTATTTCTCCATTTGTCACTATGTCTCTCACAAAGTTATACTTGATATAAATATGTTTGGTTTTGTTGTGATACTTAGGATCCTTCGTGTATGTGATAGCCACTTGACTATCACAATATAGAATCATGGGACCCTTAGAATTCTTTGCAATACTCAAATGTTCAAAGAATCTCTTTAACCAAACAACTTCTTGTACTACAGACGCACAAGTCACGAATTCAAATTCCATGGTGGAAAGAGTTTTGCAAGTTTGCTTTTTTACCTTTCCATGAAATAGCACCACTATTTAATAAGAAAGCATAATCGGATGTTGCTTTTCTATCATTCTAGTCACCATCTCAATCAGCATCTGCATAACATCTTATGAATAAATCAGATTCACTATAAAATAGTGTATGATCTGCAGTTCCCTTCAGCTATTGCAATATTCTCTTTACTGCTTTCCAATGATCTCTTCCAGGATTGCATTGATACATGCTGACCAGACTCACATCATAACAAATGTCTGGGTGAGTACACATCATAGCATACATCAAACTCCCGACAATACTAGAATAAGGAACTCGAGACATGTCTTCCTTTTCTTTTTCAGACTTTGGACACATTTCAAGGTTTAATATTTCACCCCTTACTACAGGAGTATCCATGGATTTGCAACTATTCATTCGAAAACATTCCAATATTTTCTTAATATAAGTTTCTTGAGATAAACTCAAAAATTTCTTGGAACAATCTCTTTGGATCATAACACCCAATATATAGTCTACTTCACCCAAATCTTTCATATCAAATAACTTTGAAAGCCATGACTTGACAGTTTTCACATACTCCAAATTATTTTCAGCTAATAAAATATCATCTACGTAAAGAGAAAGAATTACAAAATTTCCATTGGACTTTTTCACATAGATGCAATGGTCTTCATTGATCATAGTGAAATCAAATGACATCACCTCCTTATGAAATCTTAGGTACCACTGCCTTGAAGTTTGCTTTAGGCCATAAATAGATCTTTTCAATTTACAAACTTTCTTTTCTTGGCCTTTAACAATGAAACCTACTGGTTTTTCCATGTAGATTTCCTCGTTTAATTCTGCATTGAGAAAAGCAGTCTTCAGATCCATTTGGTATAATTCTAGATTTAAATGTGCAACAATAGTTAAAAGTAATCGTATGGAGATAAACTTTACTACTGGTGAAAAAGTTTCCTCATAGTCTATTCCAACTTCTTGAGTAAAACCTTTTGCCACCAATCGTGATTTGTGTATTTCTATTGACCCATCCAATTTGCGTTTAATGTTGAGAATCTATTTATTCCCAATAGTTTTACGTTCCTTAGGTAGGTCAACTAGATATCAGACTTTGTTGGTTTGCATGGACTTTAGTTCTTCAATTATCGATTTTAACCATTCATCCCTTATAAGGCTTGATAAGGCCTCAATTATAGAATTAGGTTCATCCAATTCTATAGGAGAAACCAAGAAAACATAATCCTCAATCTCCTAAAATCATTTAGGTACACCTTTTCTTGTACTCTTACATATTTGAAGTTAAGATTTCCTTATAGGATTTTGGGATTCATAACTCCCACTTGAACCAGGAATAATTTCTTGATCTTTTGAATTATCAAGTATGTCTGAAATATTACCTAATTTTCTGAATTCAACATTTCGTACAGAGGCTCAACTTCATCTATTTTTCCCTTTTTGGGAAAATTATTTTGCAAAAATCTGACATCCCGTGATACAATTTCAGTAATACTTCCATCCTCCAGTTCATCGATGAACACATACCCTTTGGAGCTTTCAGAGTACCTTATAAAGATTCATTTCTTTCCTTTTAGACTTATTTTACCAAACTCACCAAAATGATCTTTAATATATGTTGCACAACCCCATTGTCGTAGATCATTCAGGTTTGTTTTATGACTAGTCCAAAGTTCATAAGGAGTGGAAGACACTGATTTAGAAGGCACTTTATTCTATATGTAAGCCGCAGTCAATAATGCATCTCCCCAGAAAGAGATAGACAAATTCGCCTACGTCATCATTGATTTTATCATGTCCAATAATGTTCTATTCCTTCTTGAAGCTACACCATTTTGTTGTGGTGTATAAGGAGTAGTTAACTGTTTGATAATACCCTTTTCAATACATAATTCTTCAAATTGTTTTGACAAATATTCACATCCCCGGTCAATAATTTATATTCCTACAACTGATTAGAACATGCCTAGCACTTCTTAATTAAATTATCTACCGTATCAATCCATGTGGGATCAATTCCAACTCTTTGTTGGGTTTATACTAGATTGTGATCGCCTATACTTAGAATTAGATGAAGTGTAGTTGAGCGTTATCAATTATCACAAGTCTATCTTCAACTGCATGTCATCAACCTATTTGATTTTCTATATGAGTTGAGTGTTTGGAATAAGGTTTGAGGATGGAGCAACAAAGAAGTTGCCCACACCTATTTTAAAATTTCTAGGCCTTGTCTCCGGATCCCTTTTATTACACTGTTATGATTTTCAGTTTCATGTGTATATGTCCATCATAATGTTCGTCATATTTTTACCAATCCATATAGCCCTTATAACTTTCGAATTAGTCTCGAGGATTTAGAAGGAACTAGAATAGTTTTGCACGAGAAAGAAGCAATATTTTTGTCATTTCACTACTTCGAATGTGATTATATTATAACTATAAAGTCATCATGCATATAAACCATTAGGGAATGTATGGTGAAATTATGACTTATTCAGGGTCTCTACTTTAGTTTTGCTTTCTTTACTGTTATTATAAATACATTATATATATATATATATATATATATGTGTGTGTGTGTGTGTGTGTGTTTCTATTATTTCAAGTTGTCTCTGAAGTTTTGATGATTTAACAAACTTTGGACCTGATTCTAGACGAAATTGAGAGTGTCCGTACATTAAAACAATAGTTGATTATAGCCTGCAACTCTGCAGCACCTGTTGTGGTTGGTGCGCTTCTCCCACAGAACAACAGACCCTCAACCACTGGAATTACTTTGTGTGTTTGTGAGTATCTTTTAATTGTAAGGATTTAATGGATCGTGAAAACATAAACAAACTAAACATTCATAAATCCTATCAGTTATTCAGGATCGTAGAACTATATGATTTTCATATAAATCTATTACTATAATAATTCAGTCAAGAATACATACCCGAATCAACTATAGTGTTTTTCAAGAATCTTGACTTGAATTGAGTGGAAGTCTTTTTCTTTGTTGTTCTTCAGAAGTTGTTTCTCTCTCTTGCCTTATGCTTTATGAATAGCTTTGATAGATAAGACTATATATTTATGGCAGAGAGAGGACCCTTTTAATAAGAGAGTTTTAAACATTATTCCCACTTTCCATCATGGTGAGTAGTGGAGATGATGGGTAGTTTTAAAACTACCAAGTAACTCCCCACTTAATGGGTAGTTGGAAGTTACTAGGTAACTTCCTCACTTCTCCACACATGTTTAGGATTTAACATATATTAATTATTTAACCAAAATATAATTAAGTGGGCCATAGAAATTTACATTCTCCCACTTGGCTCACGAACTTTAACTTAATGGTTTAATATGCATGTTAATTGTCATGTGCACAATTAATGTTCAATCCAACATCATTCGTCGTCATTAAGTAAATCAACTAATATGAGTCATGGCGGTTGTACACTACTTTATTTGGCATAGTCCCTTCCATGCACTACAATATTAGCCTATTACCTAACACAACCTTTCAAATGCATAATGGGTCCACAATAATGCTTAGAATAGTTTATCTAAGTCAGAACCTGTCATCATCATTCTCAATATTACGTATACAAGAGAAAATAGGTAACAACAAAAACATATATATATCGAGCTCAAAGTGTCAATTTGCATGAACATGATAAAATCTTTACATAAAGTCATTCATTGCCATCAATAATACCCATTCTTTCAACATGTTCAACAAATTTTTTGGGTGGTAATCATTTCGTCAAAAGATCGACAATCATAAGTTTGGTGCTAATATGTTCAATTGTCACTTTATGCTTCTAGACTTCTTCCTTAACCAAAAAGTATTTCAATTCCATATGTTTGGCATCCATTGAATACTTATCGTTCTTAGAGAAGAAGATTGTTGCAGTATTATTACAATAAATTTTCAGCGGCTTGAAAATATTGTCGACTAGTTCAAGTCCTGAAATAAAGTTTTGCAGCCAATTAGCCTGAACAATGGCCTCAAAGCATTCCACAAACTTGGCTTCCATAGTGGATGCAGTTATAACAGACTGATTCACACTCTTCCATGATATTGTTCCTCCACCTAACTGAAACAAATATCCAAATGTGGACTTTCTTGTATCCACACAACCAACATAATATGAATCTAAATATTCAACCACGTCAAGATGATAAGATCTTCTATAAGTGAGCATATTATCTTTCGTTTCTTGTAAGTATTGCAACACTTACTTTGCAGCCTTTCAGTGTTCCATTACTGGATTACTTTGATAACGACCCAACATTCCAACAACAAAACTGATGTCTGGTCTTGTACATGTTTGGGCATACATTAGGCTCTCAACGATTAATGCATAAGAAATATTTCATTTGCTTATGTTCCAATTCATTCTTTAGACATTGATTGAGACTAAATTTATCTTCTTTCTGAATTGGAACAAGACTTGATAAGCATTTTTCCATTCTAAATCTCTCTAACACTTTATTAATATAGGATTTCTGAGATAATCCCAATAATTCTTGTGATCTATCTCGAAATATTTCTTTCCAATCACATTGGATGCCTCTCTCATATCTTTCATGTCAAAGTTGTTAGAGAAATATTGCTTGGTATAATACAACAAACCAAGATCATTAGTAGCAAGCAAAATGTCATCAGCATACAAAACTAACATAATAAACTTACTCCCACTGATCTTCAGATATATACACCGATCAACAGTGTTTTTTCTTAAATCAAAGGTGACAATAGTTTCATTAAACTTAAGGTACCATTGTCAAAAAGCTTGTTTATATATTGACTTCTTAAGCTTACACGCCATGTGTTCCTTTCCTTTAATAGAAAACTCCTCAGGTTGATTCATATAAACTTCTTCCTCCAAATTTCCATTTAGAAAAGTTGTTTTCACATCTATTTGATGTAACTCTATGTCATAATGAGCTACTAAAGCATTATAATTCTGAGTGAAACTTTTCTAGAAACGGGTGAAAATGTCTCTTTATAGTCGATAACATCTTTTTGAGTGAAACCTTTTGCAACAAGTCTGGTCTTGTGACGTTCAATGTTGCCAGTTGAGTCATATTTGGTATTAAAGATCCATTTACACCAAACTCTTTTGCAACCTTCTGGTAATTTAACAAGGTCCCATACTTCATTATGTTCCATAGATTTCAACTCATCTTTCATAGCATTTATCCATCTATCAAAATTATTACTTTCAATAGCTTCTGAAAATAAAACTGGATCATTATCAATTCCCAAATCAATTTCTGAATTGTGTAGATATAACAAATAATCACCAGAAATAACAAATCTCTTTTGTCTTTGAAATTTTCTTAATTCTACTTCTTGTGGTACATCTACTACGGGGTTCATTAATTATCGCTTCATTGAGATTAACAGAAGCATCGATTTGTTTTTCTTGTTGATTGCTAGGTTGTACAACAGCTTCAGGGAAAACAACTTTAAAAGAAGTAAAAGGTAGAGGAACTCTTACCCTAACTTCTTTAATTTCCACTTTACGTGGTTCTTCACTCCCACTAACTTCACCATTCTCAATAAACCTAGTATTTCCAGTTTCAACTATTCGTGTACTGTGATTAGGACAGTAAAATCTATACCCTTTTAATTTTTTTGGATAACCAATGAAGAAACCACTGATTGTTCTTGAATCCAATTTCTTTTCTTGTGGGTTATAAACTCTAACTTCTATCGGGCAACTCCAAACATGAAGGTGCCTTAATGTCACGACCCAGGAGTACCCCCTAGATGTAACATGGCGTACAAGACTCTGAAAAGCCTCATACAAGCCTCATAGCATATCATAACATAAGATAATAGAAAATGGTGCGGAATTTAAAACTTTTCTCTTACAATCGATATCTTTTATAAAAACAAGCGGAAGTCTATACCTTGTCTCAAACCATCTATAACCATTATGACTACAACTTTGGGACGCAGCCCATACAAAAGCTCTAAACATAAAATGAAAGACTTAAAAGACATAGTGGTCAAGCCCTCAAATACTATGAGGACTTACCAAACTTCTTATTCTTGATCTACTATGATCCTATGAGGATGGAAGTCGATATCGCCAAATCCTACACTTTGTGAAAAATATAAAAGAAATATGGGTTAGCACGAAGATGTACTAAGTATGATAGACATGCATAAAAACATTTAGAACATTCAAAAAGGGACATTTTAGTTGAAACCATGTTATATGTCAATTTTGAACATCCTCTTTGAAATATAGTTGGAAAGAATAACCCATAAGGAAACTCATGTATAGATCATCATAGCATAAAGGATAACAACATAATCATAAACATAGCCTCCAACATAGTCATAATGCAAGCATCACTTATCATAAGGCATGGTTCATACACATAGTAAACTAGTTATATTTTCATTTGATAAGAGAACCACTTCATAAGTAACCCTAAGTTATACTTGTGCAATGCATAGATAAGATCCCATAATCTCATCTACACTAAGTACCACTTTTAGGCCACCATGCTCATGCTTATCATGCTATTATCTCATCCATAGTTAATACTCATAGGCAAGGAAACATTCATGTTTAATAAGTCATGTCAAGGAAAGCAACTCATAGCAACAATCCAACTTAAGCACTCATCATCTCATAAGTCATTATACATTGAGGAGCACACCATGACTACTCTCAAAGCCTACTTGTGCAATGGATGAATGAAGTCCCATACCCCCCACCCACACTTTATAGAGATTCTTGAGTAACCATAGTTCATCTTAGACTTGACTATATGGGAATTAGACTTAACCGACATAGACCATGAGAGCTTGCATGGAATTTGGTGTATGCCCCACACCGAAAAGGGGTGTCCTACTTGCCTAAGGTAGAACTAAAATGTATTAGCTTGGAAATAGATCCAATAGCTAAATAACCTATGGGGGCACGTAGTTTATGGGATAAGGAGAATGCTTCTAAAAACCCAACCTTACTTAACGGGGGAGTTTCCATCTCATGAGATTACGTTTAGAGACCCAGTCTTTATTGACAGGAGGGCCTTAGAAACCCGGCCTTTATTGACGGGAGAGCCTCTATCTCATTTTCAATATCCACTCGATGCTAGGCATAATTCCCATGAAGTATTTATTGAATCCTAACTTGTTTCATTAGGATAGCTCATTAGATCATGTGTGAGAATAAACTTCACAGTCCATGTCTTCATGTTAGATTCAATTAGGTGAGAACTGACTTTCAACCTAGAATCTTTAATATGTGAGAAACACTTTCACATTATACTCATTATGTGTTTATGAGAATGAACTTTCAATCAACCCAATAATATCATTATAATCATGGTCTCTTCATTCATAGTCATGCATAAGTAGGTGTGTGAGAATAGACTTTCAACAACACCACAATAACATCAAAGTCATTATCACTTTACTTTCTCAAAAGATGTTCTTAAAGCATGAACATACTTTCATAAAGCATGTATAATATCATATATTTCCCCTTTAAGCGCCAAAGACCATATTCAATCAATATATCTAGAATTCATTATATTAGACATGGATATAATCATAGTTCAAGTAATCAAGTCACTAAATGCATGATCTCAAATGCTCATAATATAGGTCATGTTGGTGGAGTCTTTCCATAATAAAACCACATACAATTCAACACACGTAATAGCTTAGATTATAATCATGTTCATAAAGTATACACATGAAGCCACATTTAGGCACAAGTCTCATGTTTTACCCCTCTTGGATCAAGGATCAATTTCAACCAATTACATTTAGAATTACTACTTTAAACATGGAAGACAACATGATTCAAATAATTCAACTAATACAACATAATCTCATAATATTCATCTCACCATAATTCACCCACATCACAAGATCCAAAATTGGGGACATGGATTCATGGAGGAAATTCAACATTAAAACCATATAAATTCCTCAATTAATACATAATTCAAGTAGTCAATTCATTATATTCATGATTCTATAACATTCTATTAATATCAATCAATTCCCACACTTTAAGATCCAAT
>JAJOOR010044795.1:0-12776 GCA_036250505.1 Solanum acaule
CTCAAGACTACTCCCAAAATATACTTTAGCTCATAAGTGTTTTAAACACATCTTTCTTTAGTTTGAGATAATTGCTCAAAGCTTAGCCCAAAGGCTCTTTTGGAATCAATGTTCCCTCTTCTTTGCTTAAATGTGAAAAACATTTATAAACTTCTTTGGGAATACATAGTTCCCTAATAACTTTTGAGAAATGAACTCAACTCTATACTCTTGGCTTAACTTGAAACTTGATCCTTAAAACGAAGTTAAAATGTTTGATAAAGACTCTTGAAAAAAACTTTAAAGACTTGCTTCTTAACTTCTAAACTTGACTTTGATCCTAACTTTCCTTGAATTGGAGTACGGATTCGAGGGTAATGATCTCATGTTTATGGATGATTTCGTGATGTTTAGATGTACCTTAGGGTGTTGAAAACAACTATAAAACATAGGTACATTACCAAGGAATATGTATGAAAAAGTAGGGAAAGAAAGGGAAGACTTGGCGTCCTTGGCGCTCTGAGAGGCACGGAGAGCCAGCCCTCAAACTTCAGAGGGGCCTGCTGGGCACTCTGCTAGGTGCGCCACCCCAAGGGGGAAAGTTTAGAACCCCTTTTGGGGCACGCTGGCAGGCGCGACGCGCCACCCCTTTTCCCAGAAAACTCGACTTTTCTTCTTCATTTTCCAACTCTAAGCCGCCTTAACCTCAAAGGTTCCAGCCCCAAACACTTGGAGTCATAAAACCACTCAACATACAATAGATTTCAACTCACAAACACAACCGGAAACATGTCCCAAATCAACAAGGATTTCAACAACACAACCACAAGAATTCAACCACTACTACCAAATCCTTTCTCGAAAATTAAAACGAGTTTGGCGTGAGGGGGAATGAACCAACCCAACACTATGATCTCACATACCTTAATAGGGATCACCCCCGACGAAAACCACGACGATCTTGACGAATCCTTGCTTCTTCTTCTCTTTCTCCTCTTCTTTCTCTCTTCTCTCAAAAGCCCTAGCTCTCACTTTTAAAAGGGGAAAACTGATGTAAAAATCAGCTTATACCCTTGATAAACAACCAAAAGAAAAGGTGAGGGAAAAGACCAAACTACCCTTAAAATTTCGGATGAACTTTCCTTACTAACAGCCCAACTTCGAAAGGGCATAACTCACTCGTACGAACTCGGAATCGAGTAAACTCGACGGTGTTGGAAAGATCATTCCAAGGGCTTTCCAAAAATAACTAGAAATACACCTAAATCATCCTGATATAGGAGTTATGACTGCTCAAAGTTGACCAAAAACTCATTTTTTTTCCATAACCAAATTTCCAGATTTTGAATTCTTTCCAAAAATGACTATTTCAAATTTCCAGCTTCTTCATAGTTATTTAAACTTACACGATGTTACACTATCTTCATTCCTCCTTATAGAATGGCTCCGACCGAGTTGAAAGAGTTAAAGGAGCAATTGAAGGATTTACTAGACAAGGTTTTTATTAAACCAAGTATTTCTCCATGGGGTGCTCCGGTATTGTTTGTTAGAAAGAAGGATGGGTTCCTTAGAATGTGTATCGACTACCGCCAATTGAACAAGTTGACCATAAAGAATAAGTATCCCCTTCCTAGAATTGACGACTTGTTTGACCAACTTCAAGGGGCTAGTTACTTTTCCTAGATTGATCTACGTTCGTGCTATCACCAACTAAGGGTGAGAGGGGTTGACATTCCCAAGACGGACTTTCGAAAAAGATAAGGTCACTATGAGTTCCTAGTAATGTCCTTTTTTTTTGTCTAACTAATGCCCCGGTGACATTCACAAATCTAATGAATAGGGTGTTTAGGGACTACCTTGATATGTTTGTGATCGTATTTATCGATGTTATTTTGATCTATTCGAGGAGTGAAAATGAACACATGAACCATTTGAGAATTGTATTGAAAGTCCTTAAGGACTACCAATTTTATGCAAAGTTTAGTAAATATGAGTTTTGGCTAAGGTCTGTAGCCTTCCTTGGTCATATTGTGTCGAGCGAGGGTATTGAGGTAGATCTTAAGAAGACTGATGTGGTCAAGAGTTGGCCTAGACCTCTAACAACTACTGGTGTTAGGAGCTTTTTGGGTTTGTCCAGTTACTATATAAGGTTTGTTGAGGGATTTTCCTCCATTGCTTCTCCGTTGACGGCTTTGACTCAAAAGAAAGCTATATTTGTGTGGTCGGGGGCTTGTGAGAAAAGCTTTCAAGAGTTGAAAGATATACTTACTTTCACTCCGGTGTTGACCTTTTCGGAGGGTACCAAAGGTTTTGTTGTGTATTGTGACACCTCTAGAGTAGGGTTGGGATGTGTGCTTATGCAACATGGTAAAGTGATTGTTTATGCAACATGGTAAAGTGATTGCCTATGCTTCAAGGAAACTCAAGGTCCATGAAAAGAATTATCCGACCCATGATCTCGAATTATCGGTGGTTGTGTTTGCTTTAAGAATATGGTGACATTATCTATATGGGGAGCATGTTGAAGTGTTCACCGATCATAAGAGTCTTCAAAATGTGTTTAGTCAAAAGGACTTGAATCTCCGACATAGAAGGTGGTAAGAAATCTTGAAGGATTATGACATGAGTGTCCTTTACCACCCCAACAAAGCTAATGTTGTAGAGGATGCCCTTAGTCGATTGTCCATGGGGAGTGTTGCTCATATAGATGATGGAAAGAAAGAATTGGTTCGTGATGTGCATAGGTTGGTCCAACTAGGTGTTCAACTAGTGGATTCCACCAAGGGTGGTGTCATGGTCCATAATGGTTCCGAATCATCCTTTGTGATGGACGTGAAGTCTAAGCAAGACCTTGAACCTAAATTAGTTGAGTCAAGAGAATCGGTACTCAAGAAGTCCGTTGAGGCTTTCTCCCAAGGGGGAGATTGGGTGCTAAGGTACCAAGGTTGGTTATGTGTTCTGGATGTTGATGGCTTGAGAGGGAAAATTCTAGAAGAAGCTCATGGTTCGCGATATTCCATTCATCCAGAAACTACCAAGATGTACCGTGACCCACGGGAAGTCTATTGGTGGAATGGGATGAAGAAGGATATAGTGAGTTTTGTAGCCAAGTGTCTGAATTGTCAACAAGTTAAGGTCAAGCTCCAAAGGCCGGGAGGTTTGCCCCAAGATATAGACCTTCCCACTTGGAAGAGAGAAAATGTAAATATGGATTTTATAGTGCGTTTGCCTCGTACTCGAAGCCAACATGATTCTATTTAGGTCATTGTGGATAGAATGACAAAATCAGCCAACTACATTCCCGTCAAGGTGTCTTTCTCGGATGAAGACTATGCCAAGTTGTATATCAAAGAGATAGTGAAGTTGTATGGGGTTCCTGTATCTATTATTTTTGATCGGGGTACTCAATTAACTTCACACTTTTGGAAGTCATTCCAAAAAGGGCTTGGCACTAAGGTGAAGCTTAGTACCGCTTTCCACCCTCAAGCAGATGGTCAAGTAGAGTGCACCATTCAAATCTTAGAGGATATGTTGAGGGAATGTGTTATAGACTTCAAAGTTAATTGGTATGACCATCTACCGTTAATAGAGTTTGCCTACAACAATAGTTACCACTCAAGTATTGCCATTGCTCCTTTTGAAGCACTATATGGTAGGAGATGTAGATCTCTGGTTGGTTTGTTTGAAGTAGGTGAAATTGCTCTAATTGGTCCCGAACTAGTTTATGAGGCCATTGAGAAAGTCCAACTCATTAGAGAGAGGTTGAGGACTCCTAAAGTCGGCAAAAGTCATATGCCAATGTTAGAAGGAGGGATCTAGAATTTGAAGTGAATGATTGGGTCTATTTGAAAATCTCAGCTATGAAGGGTGTGATGAGGTTTGACAAGAAAGGGAAGCTTAGTCCCCGGTATGTAGGACCATACCAAATCTTGAAACGTGTTGGGAAAGTTGCCTATGAGTTATACTTGCCAAATGAGTTGGCCTCGTTTCACTCGGTATTTCATATTTCTATGCTTAAGAAGTGTATTGGTGATCCGGTATCCATCATCCCCTTTCATATAAAGAGGTTCCAATTGAAATCATAGACCGCCAAGTCAAAAGGTTGAAAAACAAGGAAATAGCTTCTGTAAAGATTTTATGGAGGAATCACTTAGTTGAGGGTGCTAGATGGGAGTCCGAAGCCGATATGAAGTCCCGCTATCCGCATCGTTTTCCTTCTACTCCTATCCAAGCTTGAGGTAAGTAGTTTCTCTTGAGTTTGGTGTTTTGGGAGTCATGTGTGTGCTATGTGTTCTTCATGGTTATCTTATGATATGCATGTTGTTGTGATAATTCAAGTTTAGTATAAAATGAGTTTTCATGATTTATATGTTCCTCATGTTGTTGTGCATTTTTAGTATGATAATTGCATATTTGACTTCATGAGATTTTTTGATGAACATGCTTTGATATGCTTTTGATGAAATGGCATGTTGGCTCCATAATGTTGTGTTGAGCTTGTTTTAATTGGAGAAGGTAGTTCCTCCTATGATTATGTGAAATGATGAGTTTTGTGCATAATGGGTTGTGGATGTGGCTCCTACTTCCTTGTGTTGCATTGATTATGTCTTGAGATGGAGCTGATGTTTCCTCCTTTGAATGGTGCATTATTTTGATATTGCATGCATTATGGGCTACTAATCTTGAGTCTTACATTCCGTAGGGTGTCTAGTTCTTCATTCGAGGACGAATGTTCCCAAGGGGGAGATAATGTAACACTCTAGAATCTAGTAGGCTAACCTAGAGCTAAACATAAGGGTTAAAAATCATAAAATGACTCCTCATAGATTAGTACACCATCTAGAGTTGAAATGAGGGCTACAAGAGTCAAGGCCAAAGGGCAAATGCCAAGGCGAAGGGGCCAAGCCAAGGCCAAATGCCAAGTCTGCCCCAACGTTGGAGCACACTGCCCCAACTTCACGGCCATTACCACGACTAGTGGTCCTGACCACGGCTCATGGGAGGCCTCGTGGAGTTGCCTTGGCAAATGAGGAGTAGCCACAAAGTGGCCTAGCTACTGCCTCAAGGTCCACGAGAGGGACCATGGCTTGTGGAGCCCCTCGTGGGAATGCCTTGGGCAAGTGAGCCTTAGGCCATAAGTAGCATAGCTACTGCCTCAAGGACCATGAGAGGGACTACGACAAGTGGTCTTGACCATGGCTCGTGGAGCCCCTCGTGGGAATGCGTTGGGCTTGTGAACTTATGGCACCAAGTGCCTAGCTACTGCCCCAACTTCACGAGTGGTACCACGACTCATGGTCATGACACCGGCTTGTGGGGCCCCTCGTGGCACCTGGGCGTGGTCACTTAAGTGAGGGTCAAGTACGTAATATCCTTTTTAAGTCCAATCAAAGTGGGGTCATTTTGGGCAATTTTGGGGTCACTATATAAGTTGTTTTTAAGTCAAAATTCCCTATACTAAGTCATTTTTCATAAACACCCAAATCAAACCAAAAGTTCATCTTCCTCACATTATTTTTCTCTCTAAAACTCCAAGAAGAAGAAGAGTAGAATTGGAGTTAGGGTTTGGTGAATTCAAGGCTTCTTCCTCAAAATCTTTGAAGATTCTTTATCAAGGTATGATGGCTTTTCATCTATGGGAAGATTCCACCCATAGAGTCCCTTCAAAATTAGATTTCAAAGCTTTCAATTTTCCCAAAAAGCTAGGGTTTCAATCTAAGTCAAGGGTTCCTTTCTAAAACGTTTTCAATGGTTGATTTTTGATGAAATCCCCCCATGAACCCATGAATCCCCTATATTGCTAAATTGTGATTTCATGATGTGGGTTGATTGATTATGGAAGCATGTGAATAGATTATGTCTATATTGATTAAGCTTATTGAATCATGATATTCTCCATATCTAATGTAGAAATTTTAGATGTTTGGGTTGAATGTGATTCATGGTCCGTGAAGGGAAAATTATGAGGGTTTGTACATGTTTATGAGAAATGTGTAGGAGCTTATGATTCAGTTACATAGTGAAGAACTTATGACTATGATGTACTTGTGGTATTGGTCAAAGGTCATTCTTCCCTATACCCCTACACATGAAATGTCTATGACTATGATAATATTATTGTGTTGTTTGAAAGGCTATCCTCATGAACACACTATGAACATGATGTGAAAGGTTTACTCACATACTAATGGTTCTAAGGTTGAAAGGCTATTCTCACCTATTGAATATATGAGCTATCATGATATCATGTTGGTTTGAGTGTTAAGGCATTCTTCCATAAACATGAACTTAAGTAAAGACTTAACATGAATTTAAAGGGAAATTATGCTTAGCACTTAGTGGATTTGAAAATGAGATGGAAAGCTTTTACGCACGTTTATCTGGCTTTCCAAATGGGTTCTTCTTACTCCAGTTAGTTCGATTCCCAAACCAGGATCTCATGAGATGGAAACCTTTTACGCCAGACAGTCCGAGTTTCTAGAAGCAATCTCCCTATCCCATAACTATGTGCCCACATAGGTCTTTAGCTAGTGGATCCACCTAAGCTAACAAACTAGTGCTACATTAGGCAAGTAGAACACCTCTTTTCGGTGTGGGGGCATGACATTGGATTCCATTTAGCTCAAGTTGTCTATGTAGGTTAAGGCTATTTCCCTACATGACAAGAATATGAATTATGACAAGAACATGAACATGAACTATACTTATGACTTCTCAATGAGCTCTAGTTAGTGTGAGTGGGGGTATGCGACTTCACTCATGCATTGCACAATTAGGCTTTGAAAGGAGTTATGGTGTGGTTTTCTTATACTATGAAGATATATGAATTTATGCATGTATGATATGGATTGTTGCTAAGAGTGGCTTTTCTTGTTACAAGTTATGAACATGGATGTTTCCTTGTCTATGAGTATTGGCTATGGATAAGGTCAAGGTATGATATGCATGAACATGGTGGCCTAAAAGTGGTATTTAGTATTAGAGAGGATTATGGGATCTTATCTATGCATTGCACAAGTATAGCTTATGGTTGCTTATAAAATGGTTTGACTTATGTATTTACACTAATATGCATGATGATTCTTAAAAGTTGATAAAGTGCATGGTTTCAACTAAAATGTCCCTTTTAGCATGTTTTAAGGATTTTTATGCGTGGCTTCCATACTTCGTGCCATTTTGTACTAACCCATATTTTCTACATTTTTCTATAAGTGTAGGGGCTGGTTGTTGAGGTGTGCTTCTCCTATTGTCAAATATTGGATTGATTCTCTCCACGCATTTGGTGAGTCCTTATGGTTCGAGGATGAGAGTTGTTCTTTTCTAGTTTCCCTCTTACATTCTCTTTTGAGACTATGTTGTAAAGGGCTGTGACCCTTATTGATTCTCGATCGTATTAGATGGTTATTGAGACAATGTCTAGACTTCTTTTGATTTTAAGAAAAAACTTCGATTGTAAAAAGTTTTAATTTCGCATCATTTCTATTACTTATGTTTATGATATGCTAAGGGATTGTATAAGATCCTTTCGGAGGTCGAGTACGTCGTGTTACATCTAGAGGGTACCCCTGGGTCATGACAAAGTTCACCCGGATTGTGATTGCTGAGATTCATGAGAGGGCCTTCAAGACCACCACCACTTTACCTTTTCCTTATCTATTATTTCATCTATGTAGGGTAGCTGGGGTGCCTATTTGGCATTGTGATAATCTGAGCCCACCAAGACTGTGGACATTGGCCTTATTAAAGATGATGCCAACCTTGCTACACCACAGAGGGATCCACAGGTTGACCTACATCCCTTGGGTGCTGATCTTTCTGATGATGTTGAGTAGATTTAGGTTGATGAGACCGCCATACCTTCCACTACTACAGATGCACATGTTCCCTCTTCTACTGCCACTAGTTAGGCTGCAAGATCATCTCGAGCCACTCCCTCTTCAGGGTCCACTTTAGTCCAAAAGTTGGACACCCAAATTGCCACTCTGCTGTAGTACATGAGGCCTTGGATGCTGCGATCTGTGGAGGAGTCCGAGGCTCATATAGAGCAGAAGATGGAGGGGAGTATTTAGGCAGTGCACAATCGCCTAGATGCCTTTGAGTTGAGAGTTTTGGAGAGGCCTGCCCCTACCATTAATGTCACCACTTTCCAGACATAGTTGGCTAGACTCCATGCTGATGTTGATGCCCTTCTAACCCCTGCTAAGTCTGTACCAGAGCCTGCACCTGAGGTTGAAGAGGATGATGTGGTGATGTCTGCACTCTTCGGTGATACTATGCCTCCACCATATACCTTCCAAGCGTCTGGGAAGCGCCACCATTCTTGTATGCATACTTCCGAGGGAGAGGCAGGAACTTGAGGCTACCCAGCGATACTCTTTGTTCGAGGAGGAGTTGCGTTTGAGGAGAACCTGTGAGATGGAGTTTGCTGGTGCATCGGGTTTGAGGAACACTATTGATGGTGTTCCTGCTGTTGATGATGGCGTTATTTATGACGTCCTGGTTGCTGATCCAATAGGTTTTGGTAAACCAGACCCACCCGTATCTTTCTGGATTTTCGGCGCATATGCGCCATTGGTTTGCTTCACCCTATGCTTTACTTTTCTTTTATGTGTGCATTGAGGGTAGTTGCACCATATTTTGTTGGGGGTGGGGTAAATGGGTTGTGAGTGATAAGGCAAAGTCTGAGTAACCCAACTCATAAGCCTCCTATGGGGTTTTCTTGCCTGTGTTCTTTTTCCCCAAGGGACTGTTTTACTTTTATGTTGAACCGGCATGTTCAGTTTTGTATGTGTAGAAGTAAGTAGGAGAATGAAAGCATGATGACATTCATAGCATGAAATTGATACCTGTCAAAATTTTTGAAATGTCCTAGATCTACAGTTTAATGAGTTGAATCTATTGGATCTTCATGTGACATGATAAGGAACTAGTATGATAGCATGCCTTAAGCCCAAAAAGAAGATTGATAAAGTCAAAGTCACATCTGTGCTGCAGAAAGTCAAGGAAAAGAGCAGAAAATAAAAAAGTGTCAAGAATTGGTTGAGAAAAGAGGTAAGAAGCCAATGTAATGTCAACGAGGGCAGAAAAGTCACTAAAAAGTACCCAAATGTACCTTACCTGACCTTAGCCTATGTTACAAGCTAAGAAAGTCTTGTAGTGATCCTAGTAATTAGTTTGGAGAGTCTCTGCAGTGAAAATAAGGGCAGGCCTATGGTATTGTGCACTAACTGTATTTGAATTCACTCCACAGCGTGAGTGTTGATTGAATCTTTAAATTTAAAAATTAGATTTATGATGTGAAAAGGCATCCCTTTGAAGTGAGGGCACTAGTTACAATGTTGGTGATTGTTGAAAAGTGTATGTTGTGATGTATATTGGTCTGTCTATGTCATATTTTGATCCACATGAATTAGCTTGTTGAGTCCAGATGAAAAGATTTGCACTAATGTGATGCAATTGATAGAGAAAGTCATCTGATTGCTTGAGTTTGTATGTTTGCTTCTACATAAGTGTCGCTTAGAGTTTAGTGTGTCACTCGAGGACAATCAATAAGTTTAAGTTGTGGGTGTTGATATACCGTCACCAACGATGGACCGTAGGTCCAACGACAGCCCGTAGGTGGTGAGGCGTAGGTGAAGTTCAGGGAATTCTGACCAAGTGTGGAACCACGAGTGCCATGACGGATCATAGGTCAAGTGACGATCCGTCCTGCATATCCGTCGATGAGATTAGAGATATGGAGTTCCTGTACCTGAACCACGGAGGCAACCCACGGACCGTAGGTCGAACCACGATCCATAGGTCCTACCGTCATTCGAAACTGCGTCCTGGACTAATTTTCCCTATTTTGTTTCCTAGTTGGTTTAGGATTTAAACACTATAAATATTAGGTGTTATTTCCATTTTTTAGAGTTAGACATTATTGTAGACTTTTGTTTTGGTCTTTTGGAATTATTTTGCAAACGCTTAGCAATTTAATTTCTGGAATTAAATTAGACATGATTTCTTTTTACCGAATTATGAATTGTGAACTCTCAAGCATGAGTAGCTAAATCCACAACTAGGGTTGTGGGAACTATGAGCAATTAACAATGTATAAATAATAACTAAGTAATTCTTGAATAGTGTTTATGCATGTATTGTTAATCTTGTCATTTAGAAGTCTTTCTAGCGGTGTACAACGTTAGAAATCACCTCATTCCTACTTGCATTACCAAGGGGGTAATGAATGAGAATTAGGATTAAACAACAGAGATTTATTTAACAACTTCCTGCTATCTAATAGTCTGACTTTAATCAATTGACGTGAGGGTGAATACCCAACTAAGTTGACACGATGACTAATCTGGGTGAAGATAAGGGTTAGTAAAGCACAGACTCATAGATTTACCAAGTCACGAGTGAAAGTTCCTACTAAGATTACCAATCACATAGGGATACATAACTTACTGGCTTTGCATGTTAAACACTAGGATATGATTACTATTATTAGGATTATTGCGTTAAGAGCTTGTGGGGAACACATATACCCTAGATTCCATCTTATATTGATATCTCAAACTGTGAATCTTGCATACTTGTTATTTACTGTTTCAAATCAACAATCTCTTACTTTAGTTACAAAACCCCTATTTACTTTTTTCGAAAATAGTTTGACTAAAAAGAGATAATTGTGAGTTAAGTTAAAGTCTAAACCATATTCCTCGTGGGATCGACCCCAACCTACAAGTTTGGTTCTTTACTTGATAACGATCGCTTATGATTCTTTAGGGAGGTGTAATTTGAGCGTATCAAAAGTATATAAATGTTCTGGCATCGTGGATGAGATGATGTATCATCACGTAGCTCATAGTGATCGTTATCAGTTAGAGAATCTCCCAAATAAGAGTAAACAGTTTAGTATTGTATTTTTATACATTTTGAGTTCTTGACTATAGTTTACAAAGCTTTATATATTTTATCTTATTATCATGGCTTTCATATTGAGTTGAGTATTCTTGAGTTGAGTTGGGTTGAGTATTCAAGAGTTAAGTTGAGTACTCTTGAGTTGAGACGAGGTGAGTATTTCTTCCTTTATTTTTATCAGGTCAAGCTTATATTTATGTTTCAGAGTTCCCCTTACTTTCAATGTAATGACGCCATTCTGCTTGCATCATTTTATGATGCAGATACATGTGTTCAGGATCATCAACAGGCGTTTCCTTGAGGTCATGTGACATATTAGTCAACTTTGGTGAGCCTTTTTAATTCCGAAGGATTTCACCTTTACCTTAGATTTAGTAGCTTTGAGATGTCGTGGGTCTTGTCTCGATACCCTTTTGTAATAATAGAGGCTTCATGGATAGACAGAGTTGAGGAGTTTTCAGTATTTACCTTCTTTTGAATTGTTTTACTAACTATGAGGATATCAATAAAGTATTGTTCAGATTTCTTTTTAAAGTTGAGTATTTAAGTTTAATGAATTCAATTCATTTTTAAGCTTAGGTATGCTTGAGTTAGTCTTCCTCTTGTAGTCAGCCAGGATGAGGGTTCACTTGGGGACCAACAATGGTTTTTGAGTGCCAGCCACATCCAGGGTGTAGACTCGGATCGTGACACAAACACTGAAGGATATTCTATGGAAAGCTGCTATGTCAACTACAAAACCTGAATTCTCCATGTATATGAAATAGATGGAAAAAATAGATTCAAAAGCCTCTGAATGGTTATTAATAAACCACCCATTCACTGGTCAAGGACTTTTTTCTCCTCTATTCCAAAATGTTATGTATTATTAAACAGTATGTGCGAGTCATTGAATAGTGACTTGTACATGTAAGAGGAAAATATACTTAGACAATGATTGAATCAATAAGAATCTATATGATGTTCATCCTTCAAAAGAACATAGATAAATGATGAAGTATTTCTAGAGAATATGTCCATAAATCATGTTAAAGCTAGAAGAAAATAAGGCTAAAGCGGCTGAATGTATTGCCACTAAATCTGATCAATTCCACTACCAAATTGAAGACATCTATCTTAGAATATTCTCCTTTGATCTTAAAGAGAAGACATGTTTTGGTAGGATATGGGACTTAACATGAATACCTTGTAATCATGCTTTATCAGCTATATGGGTTAGGAAGGATGAGCTTGAAATATATGTTCATGAATGCTATACAGT
This sequence comes from Solanum acaule, assembly GCA_036250505.1. Taxonomy (NCBI): domain Eukaryota; kingdom Viridiplantae; phylum Streptophyta; class Magnoliopsida; order Solanales; family Solanaceae; genus Solanum; species Solanum acaule. The sequence continues at coordinate 12,146 of JAJOOR010044795.1, forward strand.
TGATTAGTACATGAAGAGTTATAGTCCATCTATCCTACCAATTATCGGCTTTGATAAATGACCTAAGACATGTGTTGAACCACCATTACCATCAATATAAAAAGCACAACCAGGTAGACCAAGAAAACTAAGAAAGAGAGGGATTGCTGAGACAACTCTGAAAGAATCAAATTCTAGAAAGTTTATCTTGTTAAAAGCATCAAGAAAAGGAAGAAAAAAAGAAGTGTGGATCATGGGAAAAATTAGGGAACCATTGTAGAAAGTTCCCTATTCTTATTGAAAGAATCCACTCTAAAGTTCAACTATAACAAATCCATCAACAAGTCGGAAAGGAAGACCCTTCTACACCTAATAATGCAACACAAGTAAGTAGTCAAATAAATTGGTTCTTTCCAGTTAATGTTGTCTACTTAATAATGCAACAAAGTTAGTCAAACAAGTCCAGAATAATGAAACTAATATTCTTTTTATTGTAGGATTCAAGCACAATTATAGAGTGTGACATGAATAGTCAAATTCCTTTATAACTGAACAAACTGTCATTACCTTTATTGTTATCTACTATTGTTGTTTATATCCGACTTACTATCTGACTAATTTTTATTATATATATATATATATATATATATAT
>JAJOOR010044796.1:0-10510 GCA_036250505.1 Solanum acaule
CCGGGGGGGCGCACGGGAGGATTCATCTCATATTCTTGCTTCCTTCTCATGCGTCGAAAGTTCATTGCACGAAATTTTGGTTCAAAATATAACTTCTCAATTGGTGTGGAGTGGGGGCCATCGCAAGGCAAGCACCCTTTGCTGTGGACTCTACTTTCACATTATCTTTGGTTGCATCTTCGTTAGGGACACTTTGCTTTACGTTTGAATCCATCTTTTCGGCCATTTCTTGCTATTTTTTACCTGAAATCAATTTAATCATCTATTAATTCATCACAATAATTACATATAAAACACATAAATATTCATAAGTTTATAGTCAAAACTTAGCTAAATATAGGTAAAATATGATGATTGAATGCATAAATACACCTCATATCCAGTGACAATCAGGATTGTCATTGCCTTGGTTGCTATGTATAACTGGAGTTTATATCTGATGAATATTTACAAAGCTTTTTTCAATGAGATATTGAGGAGGAGGTTTACATGTTATTTCATCCTGAATTTGGTAGCCAATGAGGAAATATGGGTGGCAGGATCCTCAAATCTCTTTATGGTCTTAAACAAGCATCAAGGTAATGAAATTTAAGTTCACTAATGCTCTTTTATCAATTGATTTTATTTTAAATTCAACATGATCATTCCTTGTTCACACTAAGAAGACAAGGCAGAAAGGTTATCATAATTATCTATGTAGATGACCTCCTAATTACATATGAATTAATTATGATGATGAGAGCTTGATTCAAGAGGCCAAGAATATACCCTTCAAAGCCTTCAAGATCAAGGACCTTGCCCCTTTGAAATATATTTTGGGCATTGAAGTGTACAAATCTTAGACGTGGATTCTATTGTCCAAATAAAGTATGATTTAGATCTTATAGCTGAGCTAGACTTAACAAGATCTAAACTTGTATTGGCATTAGTAGAACATAATAAAAAATTAACAAGAAGTTAGTTCATGCAGACTCTAAGGAAGTCTCATTCAGAGGCAATTTATAGTGTGATGAAGTATGTTAAGAATGATGTTTTCCCAGCACCAAGCTTGAAGGGGGACAAATTAAATAATAATGTAGAAGTCAATGACATACTTGTGAATATAGTGAAGTGTGAGGATATTAGTTAGCTAGATTTTTAAGTCGGTTGGATCCAAGTTAAGTAGATAGGCTATATTACATCATAAGTAGGATTATATATTTTCTTATCCTGTTGTAATCACTTTTTACTTCATTAATACAAGTAGTTGATATTGTGTTATTTTGTTGACTTTCATATTGATTTCCATCAAATCTAGCAGTTCATCTCATAAATGATGAAGTTTAACAAGCATTGTTAAGGAACTTATTCTTCTCTAGCTCAACAAAAACATAATTACCCAAAAAGAAATTCTAAACAACAAAATTTGAAGTGAAAATTCTAAACAAAATTAAACGTGCTTAAGTGGTTACTTGTAACACCCCGCTATGTGAAAGAGCTAGAATTAGAAAGAACCATTTTTGGAAAGAATGAAAATCTGAAATTTGGCAAAGTAATGTTAAGTACGGGTTTGGGGTCAACTTCAAATGACCATAACTTTCAGTACAAGATGAGTTAGGTGGGATATGAGATATCAAATGAAAGGACTTTGAATTATCTTTTCAACGCCACTGAATTTGCTAATTTTTGAGATCGTATGAGGGAGATATGCCCATTTGAAGTTGGATTGTCTGGATAAGGAAAGTCAACGGGATTTTTAGTGGTATTTTGGTATTTTCATTACCCAATTAATTTATTTCATTTCTAGAAATTTATTTTGGGTCTAAGCTGAGTTAGTTCAGTTTACGCATTGATAAGTCCACGATTTGGACTCTTTCAGGGATTTATTTGGATGGATTTAGTGTCCTCAAATGCATATTTTATCTCAATAACTGATGAAAATCCTTGAGTTTCAGGTATTTAGAGTAAGAGACTAATCATGAACACTATTTGGCAGAAAGGAATAAGGCAGCTGAAAAGAATGAAGAAAAAATGGCTTGAGGATCGCCTAAACCATTAGGCGAGTCATCGAATGACTATGGTCTCGCCTAATGTTCCAGAGTGCCAAGCTCTGAAGGATAGAATCGAATCAGTGAGATAAAGGAACAGTCGACGAGTCGCCGAACAATTCCGCAATGCAGTACTCCATCGCCCAACGTTACAGAACTTGAATTTGCTGAAGGCCAATGCAGAAAGGCGATGAACCAGACCAAAGGGTGGATCACTGAGTGGATCGGAGATCTCGACTAACTGCGCCAAGTGGTCCTTCGCAACACATTTTTTTGACAACTATAAATACTGGTTTAAATTCTTAGTTTAGTATCAGATTTTGTATGCAATCAGTATCAAACATTATTTCCAGTTTTTATAACTTAGAGTTTTGGAGACTTTGTTCCTTAGCTTTGAAGATTTGAAGGTTTCCATTTTTAAGCAATTGGAAGTAGGTATTAAAGATTCTTCATCTTAGACGTGTGTAAAGACAATATCTATCGTACCCATTTGATGGAAACACTTTTCGGTATCAATTTCTATCTCTTTACAATGTCTAGCTAAAACCCCAATTCTTGAGGTGTGAATATGTGAATATGGGTTGAATTTAGTACTAGTATTGCTGATAAATAGTTAATTTGTTGTTTAAAGGTGATTTTGTTCAGTAGTTGTATTTGAATTTAATAGGGTTGTAGTTGCAAATACAATTTTATCATCGTGTTTTTGACTTGCTCGAGAGAGAGGTTTTAAAACCAAAACTACTGAATTGATAGTCTGTGGTTATTGGGTTGTCGTGGGTTCAGCTCGAAGAGTGAATCCTAAACACTCTCCCACACATTCAATAAGAGAGAGTGAATTGACTAAGGCAAAGGCTGTGTTTCATTGCCGGCTATTGATGTTCGAGAGAAACCGATTTGATTCGAGGTAAATTGTTCGAGAGAAAATTTACCCTCACTAAAGTCTAGCTTAGTTACCAATTTACAACGATTTACTATCAATAGCATTAACCCGGTTGTTTATTTTAGCCCATATTCCTATCACATCCCAAGAATCCCGTCTCCATATTTGCATTTTCATTTTTAGTTGTTCTTTTAATTGATAATTGATTACAAAACCCCCTTCGATAATTGACACATGTGTCACCCTTTAATTTGATATGTTTTTCTTCGTAAAAGTTTATAGCTATAATTGACTTGCACAGTTTCTTGCTTTTCTCTTAATTCTTGATTACAAATCGCTCCCTTGGGACTAGTCCCCAACTCACTAGTTGGGTTATATTACTATTGAACGACCGTGACGCTTAGTATTGGATGAAGCGCTTGGATACGTCAAGTCAAAATGGCGTCGCTACCGGAGAGTGGTGTTAATTAAGAATTTTAGGTTAAGTTGAATTTTGCTCTTGTTAATTATAGTTCTACTTACTTTATTTTCAATTTTGTTTCGCTTGTTTGTATTGAAAACAGGAAGTATGAACATAAATGGCAGCAAAGTAGGCCATCAAGACAACATCGGAAACCTCAACGATGTCAACGAGCCTTATGCTAATGACCCCCATCTCATGGGCAGTCTTGGTGCCATTCGCTTGCCTCCGGCCAAAGGGAATGCGGTATTTCACATCACGAGTACTATGTTGCAACTCTTGCAACTAAAGGGGCTTTTAAGTGGTTTGGCTCATGAAGACCCTCAGAAGCATATTAGAAACTTTGTGGATGTATGCAGACCATTTTCCTTCAAGAACATCTCCCTAGAGTCGATCTGGTTGAGGTTGTTCCTGTTCTCTTTGATGGGAGAGGCATGCAAGTGGCTGGCTGATGGCCAGGTGAATCAATCACTTCGTGGGAGGAGTTGGTTACCGTATTTCAAGTGCGATTTTTCCCTCCTTCGAAGATGATGACTCTTCGGGATAGCAGTCAGAGCTTTAAGCGTCTAGAAGGTGACCAATACATGAAACTTGGCTGCAATTCAAGAAGTTGGTGCTTCAATGCCCAACCCATGGCTTGCCTGATAATGTGTTGCTGCAGTATTTTTACCGAAGTCTGGACTCGTTAAATAAGGGTGTTGCTGACCAACTTTCCCTTGGAGGTTTGATGCAACAACCTTATGTGATAGCGGCTCAGCTCTTGGATGGCATGACTACCATAAACAGGGTGTGGTATACCCATGAAGACTAGGTCTCCCCTCTTATATTCAAGCTGACTAAGGAACAGATGGAGAAGGACCAACAGAGGGACCAAAACATGGCCAATATCGTGACACAACTTGATATTTTGTCTAAAAATGTCATGGGAGCTGGTGCTCGGAGTGTCAATGCCGTGGGTGTCGGGTGTGCTAATCCGGATGAGTCCAAGTTTGAAGCCTTGTATAATGAAGAGGTAAATTTCCTAGCGAACCAATGTGGTGGCTACCGTTCAATCTACCTGAGGCAGGGTGGTAAGCAAGGTTGGGCTAAGGATGAAGGTTGAATATATCAAGATCGTGAATAGAGGGACTGCAATCCAAATTGGAAGGATGGGGAGAAGGATATATATGTACCTCCCCATGAGCACCTAAAGCCAAAGAATTCGGAAGGTGGTAGGTCTGAGGATATGCTCTCTCGTATCCTCAACAAAGTTGAAGGGTCAGACAAAATTTTAAAAGATATGAAATAAGATGTGTCTACCCTTAGCCAGATCGTCACCTCTTATTCAATGTCAATCAAGCAGTTGGAGACCCAAATGGGTCATATATCATCTCATCTCAACCCGGGGCAACATGGGAGTTTTCCTAGTGATACTATGGCTAACCCCAAGAATGAGGTTTGAGGATGGACTTGCGTCGTGCTGCGACGTTAACTAAGGTGCTTCTTGGGAGGCAACCCAAGTTTTTTTATTTGTTTACCTTTCTTTGTTTAGAATAATGGTGTGTTGGTTGTGCAGGTTAACGTGTGGAAAGTGTTCGGAAATAGGGAAATTGGCGAGACAAAGGTCCAGTCGGCACATCGCCGAAAGGGTCGGCGACCTCGACTCAGATCGCCATTATACTCAAGACAAATTTAACTTGGAGTCTATAACTTTTGGCGAAAACCAGAAAATTATTGGCGAGTCGCCGACCTAGTTAGCGACCCCAATATAGTTCGTCGTTTGGATCTCCACATCAACTGGAAGTCCTGTAAAATTCAGTGAGGTAGGTGTCTAATCGGCGCTTCGCCAAGCGAATTGGCGAGTAAGACTAATGTCGTAGAACGGGCGAAAACTAGACGATTTCTAAGGCCAAAAGGTTATATTTCTCAAGCTCCCTCATTTTCCCTCTCTTTAACGCTTCAGAAACTTACACCTGGATGTTATTCTCTATATTGTTGCTTTCTCTAAGTGTTTTAGTCATCCATTTGTGCTCGAAATTTGGATTAAGTAGCATTAAAGGTTGGTTTTCCTATCTCCGAGTTTGTTTTTGACATTTTCAACTCTTCTTCAAATGATTTTACCGTGTTGTCGTGTGCTGGGCGTCTTTGATAGGATTAGTATGCTTAAATGCCAATTTTAATTTGAATATCTTGCCCGTAGTATTTTAATTGTTGGAATCCCGTAGCTTGGCGCATTGTAATAGATTAAAATTCTGTGGGGGGTAGTGCTTGTATGTTTTGGGTCTTGTTTGAATTTGAGTTGTGCATGGTTTGATTTTATTTTCAGGGGTTGCGGGGTTGTATTCGAGAAGTTGGGTTGAAAATAGGTACGTTGGGTCGTTTGGCGAGCTGGGTTGAGCTTGCTGAACCACTCGGCGGTTCGCCTAATGTCCCCATCTCGCCTTTAATTTCATGCTTTATGTGTTGTTAGATTCTGTAACCTTTGGTGAGAAGCCTGAGGTCACCGAAAGAACTAGGCGACTCGCAAAAAGACTTCTTGATCGCCATTAGTCTGCACCCCTAAAACCTTTTCGCACTGTAACTTTCGGCGAGTTGAACCTTGCTCGCCGAATGTTGTCGGCGATTCACCGAAAAGCCTTTCCCATCGCCGACCTGCAAAAACTTTTGAACCAAACTTTTCGGCGCGCCCGATCCAGCTCTCTAAAGCTAGTTAGCGACTCGTCGACTGGTTCAGCGAGTTTGTCCGCAACTAATTTTTTGTGCTTTTGTTTGACGATTTTTTAACCTCTTCTCGATGATTTGCAGAGATGGTTAGACCAAAAGTTACTTGGAGAATCATGCCACCCGGAGAGATAAGAGCATGGAATTACAAAATAAATGAGGGGAGATCAAATACCCTTAAGACGGGAAGACAAAAACCTCCACCTAGAGATAAAGGCAAAGGCAAGAGGTCAAATTTTGACAGAAAGATTGCTCCCAGAGACCCCTTTATTCCTTCATGGGCCCGGGGATTCTATGCAGCTTTATGGACATTTCTGGCAGATACACCTGTGGAAACTCCTGGTGGGTCTGGCACTACTGTTCCTTCTGAGGTAACTCCAGGCACTGATACCCAAGACCAGACTGATGCACCAGGCACTGATGCCCAAGACCAGACTGATGCACCGGGCACTGATGCCTTAGAACAGACTGATGCACCGGGCACTGATGCCCAGACAGATGAAGCGACTGTGTAGATAGGATCCCCTCTTTACCTCCCTCTCTGTCTTTGTTTCTTTTGATTTTTGGATACTATTAGCTTGTTTGCATTTGAGGTAAAATGCTTTTAGTTTTGGGGGGTGTAGAGGCCCACCTTTTGTGTGACTTTTGTAATTCTTGTTTTTTTTTTTAATATTTGGGCTTTGAGCTAAAATTGTGTTTTACACTGCTTTTGTGGATGCTTGAGCTTGTGGCTCCTTGTTTTTAATTGTAAACAATTTTTGGCCCTTCCAAAAAAATTTGCCACCTCTTGTATGTGTTGAATGTGGTTATTCTCTTGCAAATTTGAATATCGGTTTTGATCAATACCGATAATTCGAATAGTGCTCATAATCAAACTAATATGCAGCTACAACGAGGCCAATTGAAGTTGCATAGACAATATGTGAATTCTTTGCATCTTGTTGTGACTAGCCAAGTATCAAATTGAGTCTCATGTGATGAACATTGCACACTAGCGAAAGTGTGAAGTCTTGTTTGACATTGGTGTCAATGCCTTGTTTGATGAGCTTTCCATGAACCATGTGTGATGTCACCTAGAATTTTCCCCGTTGGTCCGGTTTACTAATTCATGCAAGTTCTTGAGATGATCTTAGGCCACTTAAACGAGTGTGAACCAATTTGACATTATACCTCTTTTGTGTATTACCTTGTGAGTGTGTGAACTTCTTTTGAGCACCCTTTGAGCCTTAACATTTTCTTGGAAGAAACTTGATAACATTGTGACCTTTTATCGATCCATTACCCATAATCCTCATGATTTGTAGTTTGTGTGAATAGTCAACTTAGGCCAAGGCTTAAGTTGGGGGTGTGGTTAAAAGAAAAGGTAAATCAAGAAAATGCAAATAAGTCCCTTTTTCCCATGTTTTGAGAAAAATGAAACCCCTCCATATAAAAAAAAAGGAGAAAAAGAAGAAAAGATTGAAAAAGAAAAAGAAAGAAAAAGTTGTGAAATAAGGTTGTGGAAATACAAAGAAAATGGGGTTTCCAATGACCTATAGAAGATGAATATGAGGTGACTTTGGAGCTTGAATGAAAATGATAAAGAGAAGGAAAGAAGGTGTTGTTTACATCACATTTCATGAGGATTTCAGCCTATAAGCCTTATTGACCATACCACTATACTCAACCACATTACAAGCCTTGGAAAGACCTTTTTGATCTTGAATGAGCTAACGCAAAAGTCAATTGGAAAATAAAGGTAAACCTATGAGTGAAATCATGCATTGTGTTTATCTTTGTGAGTATGAGTGTTGATCTTGATTTCGAAACTTTAAAAGATTTAACCATTGCGTGAATATGAAATCATTCTTTATGTGAGGGAATTTGAATACCTTTGTTGAGCTTGAACTTGCATTTGAAGAAAGTATAGTTAGCTTGAGATTCTTTGGTAATGGTGAGTCACAACTTGAATCTTTGAGTGCACAATTGATCCTTGCACGAGTAAGTTGAGTCTTTTTGTGTGCATTCATGATTGAGTCTTGTGTAGCACTATTTGAGACATCCTTTTTGAACTGTTGAACTTGAATTTTACTTGAGGACAAGCAAAAGTTTAAGTTGGGGGTGTTGATGAGTCCACGATTTGGACTCTTTTAGGGCTTTATTTTGATGAATTTAGTGTCCTCAAATGCATATTCTGTCTCAATAACTGATGAAAATCCTTGAGTTTCAGGTATTTGGAGTTAGAGACTAAGCATGGACACTATTGGGCAGAAAGGTACAAGGCAGCTGAAAAGAACAAAGAAAAGACGGCCTGAGGATCGCCTAAACCATTAGGCGAGTCGCCAAATGGCTATGGTTTCGCCTAATGTTCCAGTGTGCCAAGCTCTGAAGGAGAAAATCTAATCGCGAGATAAAAGAGCAGTCGGCGAGTCGTTGAATGATTCCGCAATGCAGTACTCCATCGCCCAACGTTACAAAACTTGAATTTGCTGAAGGCCAATGCAGAAAGGCGATGAACCAGACCAAATGGCGGATCGCCGAGTGGATCGGCGATCCCGACTAACTGCGCCAAGTGGTCCTTCGCAACAAATTTTTTTGACAACTATAAATACTTGTTTAAATTCTTAGCTTAGTATCAGATTTTGTATGCAATCAGTATCAAACATAATTTTTAGTTTTTAGAACTTAGAGTTTTGGAGACTTTGTTCCTTAGCTTTAAAGATTTGAAGGTTTCCTTTTCTAAGCAATTGGAAGTGGGTATTGAAGATTCTTCATCTTAGACGTGTGTAAAGACAATATCTATCGTACCCATTTGATGGAAACACTTTTCGGTATCGATTTTTATCTCTTCATTATTTCTAGCTAAAACCCCAATTCTTGGGGTGTGAATATGTGAATATGGGTTGAATTTAGTACTAGTATTGCTGATAAATAGTTAATTTATTGTTTAAAGGTGATTTTGTTCAGTAGTTATGTTTGAATTTAATGGGGTTGTAGTTGCAAATACAATTTTATCTTCGTATTTTTGAATTGCTCGAGAGAGAGGTTTTAAAACCCAAACTACTGAATCGATTGTATATGGTTATTGGGTTGTCGTGGGTTCAGCTCGAGAGAGTGAATTCTAAACCTTCTCCCACACATTCAGCTCGAGAGAGTGAATGGACTAAGGCGAAGGTTGTGCTTCATTGCCGCTTATCGATGTTCGAGAGAAATCGATTTGATTCAGGGTAAATTGTTCGAGAGAAAATTTACCCCACTAAAGTCTAGCTTCGTTACTAATTTACAGCGATTTACTATCAATAGCATTCACCCAGTTGTTTATTTTAGCCCATATTCCTATCACATCCCAAGAATCCCGTCTCCATATTTGCATTTTCGTTTTTAGTTGTCATTTTAATTGATAATTGATTACAAAACCCCCTTTGATAGTTGACACTTGTGTCACCCTTTAATTTGATATGTTTTTCTTCGTAAAAGTTTATAGCTATAATTGACTTGAACACTTTCTTGCTTTTCTCTTAATTCTCGAATACAAACCGCTCCCTTGGGACTCGACCCCAACTCACTAGTTGGGTTATACCATGGATGCTTAGTATTGGATGAAGCTCCCGGATATGTCAAGTCACGCATTACAAAATCACGCTAGGACTTTGAGAGAAGAGAAAGAGGAGAAACGAGGAGAAAAGGTCAAGGTTTCGTCAAGATCTTAAGATTTCGTGGTGGATTTCGCCAAGGGTTGATCCCTAAAAAGGTATGTGAGACTTTCATAGCGTTGGGTTCGTTCGCCCACGTGCCAATCATGTTTATTTCAGCGAAATTCATTTTAGAAAGTTGGAAGTTGATAATCTTGAATTGTGTTCTTGAAATTGGCTTTCGTTCTTGAGTTAGGATTGGATTGTTGAGTTCTTGATGAAATCGTGTCGATTTTAGAGTCGTTTATGAGTAGATTCTTGTGTACATATATTGGATATCTGAATCTAAAGAGGAATTGAAAAAATAATCGAATTTAGCCGAATTGGGGGTTAGAAAATGAAGAAGGAAAAAGTCGGGTGAATCTGGCAGTCCACTCCGCATCGCGGACGTGCCCTCGGAATGCACATAATTTTTCTCCGCATCGCGGACCCCACTGCCTCAAAATTTATTTCGCGATCAAATATTAAAATGTATCTCTGCGTCACAGACTTGCTCTCAGACAGTTATTGTAGTGACCCTAAAAATAGATAGGTGAAACTAGAGCCTAACGTATGAATTTTTAAAGTTTAAGCATAAATTGGAGTTATGAAATTTTCCAAAATAAAAATTGGACCTTGCCTTAGGTTTATTTGGTAGGTCCATGTAGGCAAGGGGCGTTTTCGTAAATATTAATTTTAGTTAAATTAAGAAGTGGGTATATTTATTTTATTTCTAATAACTATATATGGTATTAAAACTTTTAAAAAGGTATTGTTTTAATTCATTCTTCAA